>PVKA01029314.1:0-28439 GCA_004027165.1 Ctenomys sociabilis | reverse complement strand
AAATTGCAGGAGATGACAGAGATCCATAAGAAGCAAAATGTAATCTCAGGTGTCAAGCCCACCAATGACAAGTGCAGAAGACAGTCACCTGAAGTAATAAATTAAATCCAGAAACATATGGGGGAAACCCAATGCCCACCCAGAACAAGTGCAGAGAACACTATTCCAGTTGATACATATGAAATAACAGCATCTCAAGCAAAGAAACAATAGCAGAAAGGCAAAGCAGAACTCAGAGCAGAAATAATTTCTGAAATTAAAAAAAATAAATCTTTGAAATCATAGCATCTGAAGTAGAGAATCAAATACGGAAATATGGAGGAAACCCAATTTGGAAAGAACTTCAGTAAAACAATTAATAGCTACCTCGAAAGAAGACATGGATAAAAAAAAATAAAGGACATTAGAAATATGATGGATTCCTTGAATGAGCAATACAGGAAAGAAATGGATTGCATGAAGCAGAGTCAAAGACATATAGAAGAACTTGAAATCCCAATCAGGAGTCTACAAAATAAGTTGAGTGAAAGCAAAGACAGAGTTTCAGATCTTGAAGACGCTGGTGCAAAAGGGTCTCTTAAAAACAACGAAGATGCAGGAAAAAATAATCTCATCTGCAAGATGATGCCAAAATGACCAATGTGAGATTAATAGGCATCAGTGAGAAAGGAAGAATCAATACAAATGATGTAAAAATAATATGGGCAGAAATAATAGCAGAAAACTTCCCAAATATGAGGAAAGAATCTAACATCAGGCAACTGAAGCATGCAGAACACCAAGTAACTTCAACCCAACTAAAAACACACAAAGACATATAATAGTCAAGATCCAAGAAATTCAACACAAGAATAATATACAGTAAGCTGCTAGAAAAAAGAAGCAGATCACATTCAAAGGAAAACCCATCAGAATTACAGCGGACTTCTCTTCACAAACCATGAAGGAAAGGAGAGTATGGAGCAAAATACTTCAAGTCCTCTAGGAAAACAAATTCCAGCGCAGAATACTATACCCTGCAAAACTCTGTTTCAAGTTTGATGGAGAAGTGAAATACTTCCATGACAAAGAACAACTAAAGAATTTTGTGATGACAAAGCCTACACAGGCTACTGAAAGATGTTCTAGAGAGGAAACACAATGACCAGAAATCCACCAATTAGAACAGAAGGATCCCATTAAATAGGGCAAACAATTAAACACAGGACAAAAAGGAGTAAACAAGAACAGGTAAATAACATGACAATCATAAGTCAAAATATTTCAAAAACAACCAATCAATCTAAATGGACTGAATTCACCAATTAAGAGAAATAGACTGGCACAGTGGATTAGGAAACAAAACTGAACAATATGCTCTATACAAGAAACACACTTAACTCAAACAGACATTCATAGGTTTAAAGTCAAAGGATGGAAAACAATACTCCATGCCGAAGCACCTCAGAAAAAAGCAGGGTTTTTTTCTGTTCTCAGAAATACTGTTCTCAGACAGTCTCAACTTCAAAGCAAGAAGAATCAAAGGACATAAACAAAGCCACTATATATTGGTTAGGGGAAAAATTCAAGAGCAACAGGTAACACTAATAAATATCTATGTACCAACCACAGGAGCACCTAACTATGTAAGAAAAATCTTAATGGACATGAAAAATCTAATATCCAATATGACAGTCTTAACAGGAGACCTTAACACCCCTTACCTCAAAAAGATAGGTCAACCAGACAAAAAATTAGCAAAGAAGTAGCAGAACTGAACCAGAGCTTGGAAGAAATGGACCTGGTGGACATATAAAGAATGTTACACCCAACCACAGATGAATACACATTTTTTGAGCTGCACACGGGTCATTTTCTAAAATAGACCACATACTAGTCCATAGGTTATGCTTAGTATATGCAAGAAAACAGAAATTATCCCATGCATATTATCTGACCACAGTACAATGAAACTGGAAATGAACAACTGAAGAAAGCAGAAAAAACCCACTAACTACATGGAAATTAAACAACACCCTACTCAGCAATCAATGGGTCAGAGATGAAATTAAACAAGAAATTCAACAATATCTACAATTCAATGAAAATTCAATGATAACATATCAGAATTTATGGGATGTAGTGAAAGCAGTTCTCAAGGGGAAAATCATAGCTATGAACTCACATATTAGAAAACAGAACAGGAAAAAATAAACACTCTAAAGTTACACCTGTGACATAGAGAAAAGGAAGAGCAAACCAAACCCAGAGCGCAAAGACGGGAAGAAATCATAAAGATTAGAGCAGAAATTAATTCAATTGAGATGAAGAAAACATTTCAAAGAATCAACAAATCAAAAAGCTGGTTCTTTTAAAGACTAAATAAAATCGATAAGCCCCTAGCTAACCTCATCAAAACGAGGAAAGAAAAAACTCAAATACAAGCAATAAGGAATGAAAAGGGTGAAATCACCATTGACCCAGCGGAAATTCAGAAGATTGTCAATAGCTACTTCAAGAAACTTTACGCTCACAGAATAGAAAACACAGAAGAAATGGACAGATTCCTAGAAAAGTACAAATTACCAAAACTGAACCAAGAAGATGTAACAACTACCAATAAGTCAATAGCAGCCAATGACATAGAAATGTAATAAAAAACCTAATGACAAAGAAAAGTCCAGGTCCTGATGGATTTACAGCTAAAGTCTATATGAAATTTATAGAAGGTATAAGCCCTACACTCCTCAAATTCTTCAATGAAATTGAAAAGGAAGGAGTCTTCCCAAAATCATTTCTGGAGTCAAGTATTATACTGATTCCAAAACCAGGGAAGGACACAACCAAAAAGAAGAACTACAGACCAATCTCCCTCATGAACATAGATGCAAAAATACTCAATAAAATCCTAGCAAATAGAATACAGCAAATCGTCAAGAAGATCATACACCACGAATAGGTAGAATTCGTCCCAGGGATGCAAGGATGGTTCAATATTTGAAAATCTATAAATACAATACACTATATTAATAGACTGAAATCCAAAAATCACATGATCATCTCAATTGATGTAGAAAAAGCTTTTGAAAAAGTCCAACAATCACTCATGTTCAAAGTCTTACAGAAAATTGGAATAGATGGCCTCTACCTCAATTTAATAAAAGCCATCGATGACAACAACCCAATGGCTAATATAATTCTAAATGGGGAAAAACTGAAATCTTTGACTCTTAAACCAGGTACAAGAAAAGGATGTCCTCTATCACCCCTTCTATTCAATATAGGTTTGGAATCATTAGCAACAGCCATTAGACAAGAGGGAGAAATAAAAGAATAAGAATAGGTAAAGAAGAAGTTAAATTATCACTTTTGCAGATGACATAATACTTTACTTGGAAGACCCAAAAACTCCACCAAGAAACTACCAGAATTGATACACAAATTCAGAAGCATAGTAGGATACAAAGTCAGTCCTCAAAAGTCAACATCATACCTCTACACAGATAACAAGCACACTGAAAGGGAAACAATAGAAATAATACCTTTTCCAATAGCACCGCAGAAAATGAAATACCTTGGAATTCATTTAACCAAGGATGTCACAGATCTTTTCACAGAAAATTACAGTATCCTAAGAGAAGAGATTGTAGAGGATTTCGGAAAATGGAAAGATATTCCCTGCTCCGGGATAGGAAGAAGCAACATCGTGAAGATGGCCATGCTCCCAAAATTGTTGTACAGATTTAACACAGTCCCTATCAGATTGTCATCAACATAACTCCCAGACCTAGAGAAAGCATTCCTAAAATTTATTTGGAACCACAAAAGATTTAGAATAGCAAAGGCATTCCTGGCCAACAAAGAAAAGGCAAGAGGCATCACAATTCCTGACTTGAAATTGTACTACAAAGCCACTGTGATAAAATCAACATGATATTGGCAATGAAATAGACCTGAGGATCAGGGGAATAGATTAGAAGATGCAGAGACCTCTATGAACACACTCAACCACCTGATGTTCAACAAAGGGGCCAAACAAGCCTACTGGAATAAAGATAGCCTCTTTAACAAATATTGCTGGAAAACCTGGCTTTCTACATGCTGAAAACTAAAACTTGACCCAGCTCTAGCACAATGCATTAAGCTAAAGTCAGAAAGAATTAAACATTTAAACATTAAAACAGAAAAACTCAATCTCCTGAAAGGGAAAGTAAGAAGAACTCTTGAAGACATAGGGGTACGCAAAGAGTTCACAAACATGTTCACACGGGAAATTTGAAATAATTAACAACTGGGATCAACTCTTATTGAGAAGTTTTTGCATGTCAAAAAAATTATCAACAAAGTGAAAGGACAACCCACAAATTTGGAAAAAATGTGAACTAATAAGCACTCAGACAAAGGTTGCTCTCTAGAATTTATAAAGAACTAAGATACATTAGGGCCTTCAAATTTAAAGACCCAATCCAGCAATGAGAATCTGAGATGAATATATATGTCTCAGAGGAGGAAATTAAAGAAGCGAATGAATACATGAAAAAATGCTCCACATCACTAGCTATCCATGAAATGCAAGTTAAAACAACACTGAGATACCATCTTACCCCAGAAAGAATGGCTATCATAAGGAAATCAACCAACAACAACACTTCTCCACTGCTGGTGGGAATGTAGACTGGTGCAGCCATTGTGATCAGTGTGGAGACTCCTCACAAAACTAAGACTGGAAATCCCACTTACGCCAGCTATCCCCCTACTGGAGCAACTGAAAACATTGTATCATAGTGATATATGTGTGCCTATGTTTATAGCAACACAATTTGTGATAGCAAAATCATGGAAACAACCAAGATGCTTGTCACATGAGGAATCCTTGAAAAAGATGTATTATTTTTATACAATGAAGTATTATTCAGCTATAAAGAATGATGAACTTGAAGCATTCATATTGAAGTGGATGCCACTTGAACATATACTCATAAGTGATAAAAACCAGAACCACATGTTCAAATATCATATAGTCTCCCTAGTATAAAAAATCAAAAGAAGAAATACAAATAGAAAGGTATAACAACAACTAAAAATAATTTATTCAGATAGTTAGGGTAAACTGAACTGCATATGTTGCAGGGTAATAATCAGGTTCTCTTCCGGAGGGTTAACAACCTAAGTATGCAGATCAAAAATTGGAGAAATGGAAGGGCTTCAAGACCAGCCAACATTTTGGCCCTAGCCGTTCAAGTTCAGTGAAGACTCAGGACATAGGAGAACCTGTACTGTAACATAATGGAACTCAGTTGTGCCCCAAATTTTCTGACCAAGGAGATTCAGAGACACAGAGGAGTGTTATCAATGATCTATTGAGTGCCTAAGGAGTGTTACATATAGATAAAACATTCTCTCAGACTTTCACAGAGAGCAAACTGGTCAAGCAATGACCGTGACTCATCCACATGGCTGACACTGAAAAAGATCTACAAAGTGAAGTACAGGGTTATAGAATAAACCCTGAGGGTACTTGATTGACTTCATCAGATACAAAAGTTACATTTTTTGTCATATAGGTCTTGCTTTATGTCAGTCTTAATCATCCAGCTGAAAAGTATAACTATGAGCTATATAAAATAAGGCCATAATAATAAGGTGAGCTGTAAATGGCTCTAACAAAAACTTCTTCAGATAACCCACTGATATTGTGGACTGTTCACTTTTTTGGATTGTTTCACTGAATTCAAACACTTGTAATAAGTGAATGACAATAGAATACCCATCTTTGACAGGACTAAACAAAAAAAGGGGGGATACAAAGGAAGAACCAATCTGTGTTTGTATAAACAGTACAGTTAGGATAAATATGCAGTACTTTTGCATAATCTATGAGAAGAAAGACTGGCACTAATATTGGACAGGATATCATGTGTGCTTCTTATACTATGGATAACCACTAGGAAGATAACAATGTAAAAAGTATATTAATTACTGAAACTGTACTATAATTCAGCTTTAAAAAAAGATAAGTATATAGCTACATTCTCTGAATTCATTTGATTAGAGGCATCTGCTCTAATAATGTTTGTAAATAGAATATCTTGTATGCACCGTGTACAACAAAAAAATACCATGAAAACAATATGCAATGTATTAATTATTGAATCTGTCCTACTAACTTGATTTGAAACCGTCTCATTGCTATTTGTTCTTCAATAAAATAATTAAACATTATTTTTAATTTTGATTTTTTTTTATTTTTTAAGGAAGGGTCTACAGGGTGTTCTCACTGCTAGACTGGACTCAGTGATTCTCCTGTTTGTAGCCTCCCAAGAGCTGGAATTACAGGCGTGCTACACCATACCCAGTCTCAAATGCTGTCTCAGCACACTCTGGAGGCAGAGGTGGCATAGCAGGCAGGGGGGCTTGATCTCCCAGGCTCTGCACCTACCTGCAGGTGCTTTAACGTACTTGAGCCAAGAGGCAAAGAATTACATTTTAAAAAGCAAGATATAATGTCCTGAAACAAAGCTTGGATAGACCTTTAAAATTATAATTACATATGGACAACTACTAGGAAAATAACAAGGTAGAAAGTATTCATTATTGAATCTTTTTTGTAATTCATGTATAAAAAATAAGATATGCAAACAGCTACACTCTCTTAATTTACTAATAAGAGGCATATGGTATTTGTCTGTAAGTATAATATCATGTATGCACCTTCTATGATACCAAAACATTATGAAAACAGTTTTCAATGTATTAATTTATCAAATCCATCTTGTCCAGGTATCTCAAAACTGTCTCATTGATATTTATACTTCAATAAAACAAAAATAAATAAAAAAATAAAATAAAATTATAATTACAGTATCTGTACAGCTGGGAAGATCAATAAGTTTAACTATATAATCAAAATTTCTATATAATAAAGTAAAATAGAAAATGAAAAACAAAGGCTAGGAAGTGTAGCTCAGTGGTAGAACATCTGCTTAGGTCCTAGCTTTGATCATCAGCACCCCAAACAACAACAACACACACAATAAAAACAAAATTCACAAGCAAAACTATAAACAAATGACAAATTAACACAAAAGTTTGAAATTTATATTACAGACAATGACCTAACATCCTAAAATGTAAAATGTTTCCAAAATAAGGAAAACAGCAATAAAGTGGACAGAAAACATAAAGTTTACCAAAAAATAAGAATGAATATTAAGTATATTGCACTCTCCACTTTTCTTTTGAAAATAGTCTTTTGTTTTCCCTTTGTCTGGTATTCACATTTCCAAGGGGGGAGGGAATATTCAATGCCAGCTATTCTAAGAGAATGAAACAAGAAAAAGACTGCTCATAAAACCTAATCAATAATCTTTCTTTAGATTTGCAGGACCCAGAGCATTTGATAGCCTTCAGATAACATCAGAATATGGATCAAAGAAATGGATCACTGCAGAATTAATGATATCTCTAGTGTCACCCATCTGTGGGTAATATAAATTCCTTCTCTTTCCTATATAAGCTCTTCACTTGTAGTTGTTGGGCAAGACAGATGTTTTCTAGGACTGAAGTCTTCAAATTTTCTGATTTGTTGCTAATGAAGCTCTCTCCTTCCATCATTGTTTGTGGAGTCACTGGGTTTCAGGAGAGCCAGACTTTTAGCAGTTACAATATACAAAAGATGTGTAATTTTACTTGTACAATAAAAACTAAAAATAATTGAATTCCTTGTTTTTACTCATCATGTGGATAAAATGTTAAAATTTGGTAATACGCTATGTTGACTATGGAAAGATAGGCATTCCTATGCATATCTGGTAAAGCTGTAACTTGGCCAAATACTTAATAGAATGTAATTGGACAATATCTATCTGGGAATAACAAATTCAGTCAGCTGTGATGGCACATGCCTGTAATGCTAGCACTCTCAGAGGCTAAGGCAGGAAGACCATTGATTTAAGTTCAACTAGGACAACTTAATGACCTAGTGATCTTGTCTCAAGGCAAAACTTTTTTGAAGTGTTGGAGATGTAACTAAGTCAAAAAGCTCTGGGTCTGCCTCAGTTACTCTTTTCTCATTGCTGGAACAATATCTGTCACTCAAAATTAGGGAAGGAAAGGTTTATTTAGCTCACAGTCACTGGAGGTTGCAGTCCATACTTAGCTGGCTTGAAGACAAAGAGGCACATGGCAGAGAGCAGCCTTTCATGACAGTGGCAAAGAGCAGAATCAAAGGGAGTGACAGCAGCTCAGGCAACTAGCTAGCCTCTCTTCCCTCCCTACATTGCAGTGCAGAGTGTCTGCCCCGGTGCACCTGTACATATAATCCCTGCATTAGATCAAGAATCAATCACAAATTCCAGAAGCTGCCCCATGACTACATGAAGCACTGGGGGGACAACTAGATAAAAACCATGACATCCCACCCCAAGACCTCCAAAGACTCTTGCACATATCTTTGTGCAAAAGACATTTTAATTCATCTCTAGTTCATCTCTAAGTTGCAAAAATCCTACAGTTTCAGTATTGCTGAAAAGTCAAAGTCCCAAATCTCTTCCAAGATCCAAAGCAAACTCAGCTGTGAGGCCCTGTACAAATAAAAAGTTAAACACTTCCAACATTCAGTGGTACAAGATTCACATTACCATTCCAAAATATACATACAGCAGGATACTAAAGATTGGGACCAAAGGAAGTCCAAAATCCATAAGGGCAAACATTAGAGGTGCTGCAAGCACCTGTAGTACCACATGGAACATCTCAGGCAATCTGTGACAAATTGTGAGCTCCACGTGGTTCCACCTCTATGGCTATGCTACTGGTTGTAGCTTCCATGGTTTCTCTCTCAGGCTTGCTTTGCTCCCCTCTTGCAGCTTTTCTTAGATGACCCACTTTCCTGGCCAAACTCACTTTTTTGGGGTTTCCACTAAATTATTTTCTCACTCCCAGATTTCCACACTGCCCTCCCAGGGGCACAATGCCTGCCCTCCCAGGGGCACAATGCCTGGCCTCCCAGGCCTTGTGAAATCTAGGTGGAAGTCTTCTTAACCTCACAATTCCTGCATCCTGAAAGCACTTAAAAAGAGTTCCACGTGGATGATGCCAGTGTCTGCTGCCAGTCTGTCTGGTATGTAGGGGTTGAGTGCCTGGAACACTGAGTATTCTGAATCTAATTCTTAGTAACAAATTTTCTATGCAAGTAACATTCTGGAATGTGGCAAAGCTGCTGCCTCCATTCTTGAACATGGCACTCAGTGGCTTTCTCTTCAAAGCAAAGACGCTCACCCTTGTGATTTTGAGGCTGCAAAGGGCAAGAACCTGCCACTTCCTGCAATGCCCTCAGGATGTATTTTCTGTTCTCCTGTTCCTCCTGGTCAATGGAGATCTCAGCTCTATCTTTGTAGTCCATAGCCTTCTTGGGGCTTTCTTTATGACCAAACACAATATTTTAAGTCATCCTCCTGGGAGCTTTGCTCTTGTTTCTCAACACAAATCTGACCAAAAGCCCCCAAGAATAGCCATGCTATTACTTCAACATCCAGGTGCTTTGAAATTTCTTCTGTCAGGTTAATCATTCTGTCATGCTTAATCTGTCTCAGGCAAAGTCACTGGACAAGAGCAAAATTCAGACCAACTTTTTCTCAGCAGAAACCTCCCCAGCCTAATATTTAGATGCAGGATTTCAATCAACCTTCTGGTCTTCTGAGCTCATAGCAGAATCTCCCATACAGAATATCTGAAGCTGGTCCCCACTTCTGTTGGAGGTGACGTCTCAACTCATTCCATAGGCTATTCCCAAAAGCTCACAATCCACATAATCAGGATTGGCCATAGCAATGACCCCACTTCTCTGCTACCAAATTCTGACTCAGTTACTTTTCCTCGTGTTGCTGGAACAAATACCCAACACCCAAAATGAAGGAAGGAAAGGTTCATTTAGCACACAGTTAATAGAAGTGTTAGTCCATCCTAAGCAAACTGCAAGGCAAAGTGGCACACGGCAGCACAGAGCAGCTATTCATGGCAGTGGCAAAGATCAAGTGCAAAAGCAGTGGCCACAGTTCAAGCAGCTAGATAGTCTTTCTCTTCTTACACTGTAATGCAGTGTCTGACCCAGGGCACTCACACCTATAATCCCAGCATTAGATCAAGAATCAATCATGCACACAAAGAAGAAGTAATCAGAATGTCCAGAAGCTGCCCCATGACTGCATGGAGTTTTGGGGGGGCCAACTAGACACAAATCATAACAGGGCCTATGTTCAGTTCTCAGTGCAAGACTCGCACACAATAACAAATAAATAATTTATTTGTGAAATTTGCTGCTTCCATTTTGAATCGTTTCATATATTCTGCAACAGAAGTAAAAATATTGAAATGATACCTAAGATTTGGAGGCATATTTACTTACATCAATAGGTAATTGGATCATTCCTGGAATGTCCAGCCCAGTCTGGCTTACATTGAACCCATTAGGCCAATTAAAGTGTTTTAATCTGATCTAGAATGAAGCTTTTCAGAGATTGTTTGATTCACTGATTGACTGACTGATTGATTTTTCAGTGTCCATAGTCTTTAAAACTTATACATAGTGGGTATGGTGCTCTATGTAACTGGATTTTTTTATAGACACCAAATGCTTTGCTTTTTTCCTCAGGTTTCTGGGTAATAGCAGTTAGTATGCTCCCCCCCTTCCCTCCCCTCATTCTGGTTGATACCTTGTATCTACTTGAGATGTTGGAAGCTTGGCTGGATGGGCTCAGGGACCCACCCTAGGGCATGGAGGCCCCACCCTAGAGTGGAGCACTTGAAGGGTATCTAAAGGGTTGAGGAAGGCTTCTGAATTCCATTTCCTTGGAGGAGCTTGATCATCACAGTGGTGCCACTTTGGAGGAGCTTGGACCTCCACAGCAGCCTGCTGATACTCCTTTGGTGGCGTTCTGGTCTTCACAGTTGGCATAGAAGGAAGAGAAGGGCTTTATAGATACCACAGCAGCCGCTGTTCCTCCTCTGCTCTTTGTTTTCTGCCACCATGAACTTCTGCCCTCTGCCTTGGAGCCAGCAGAGTATGGACTGGAATCTCTACTAACTGTGATCTTAAAAAGAAAACAAAAACCTCACCTTTATTAATTTGGGGTGTCAGTATTTTATTCTAGAAATGAATGAAAAAAAAATAACTAAGACATACTCACACCCGTGATGCCTTTGAGAACCATTCAATTGGGCTGTTTCCAGGCAAAAACAAGCCTTTAGAAAAGACACAGCAACTCACTGGTCGTAATTAACAGTTCAATTTTCCTTCAGCTAAAATACAGACATTTCTCTGTTGAATAAACTCGGAAGGAATTGCTGATAGTCATCTTGGGTGGGTGTCAGATGGTGCTGCTTGGCCAGGACAGGCATAGCCATTGAACTGAAGGTTCAGCAGGGGCAGGGCTCTAAGACCAAATGTAAGCAATGACTAGCTGGAACCAGTTCAATTGGCTGAAAGAAGCTGAGCTGGAAGTGGGAGGTGAAGCTGCTGGCACTGGCAGCAATTGCAGCAGCCCATGAGGTGCCAAGGGGAATTTTTAGGACGAGCAGACCTCTTTTTCTTTGCTTTTCTTTAAGGTGCAGAGAACGTTTTTATTTAATTTTTAACTCTAAAAGAGCCCCTTTTCCTGTAGTCAGGGACTGTGGGTTTTAAGTAATTAGTTCCCTTTCTATCTCCCTATGGTGTATGTTGTACACCTTAAATGATGGCACAACAGACAAAGGGTGAGTGCCTAACAGAGAGAGACCATTCAGATGGCCACACGCCCACGCAGGATTTAAGCAGGACTTAGCTAAGGAGGGCACAGTTATGCTAAATGACTATTGCCACAAAACTGCAGGTGAGGGCTCAATCAGCCACTGTAGCCAGTGTTTCTCACTCTTGGTGCCCAGACGGAGCAGCCTATTGCTTACACTATCCATTCCACTCACACAATCCTTCAGCAGGCACTTGGAGGCTAAACATTCCAACCTTCCTTCCCTTGAGGATGGCCTTAACTAAGAACAGTGGATCAGGCTGTTCTTGAGCTGAGCAAGAGTGACACGCTAACTGGGTAGTGTCTTACCAGAAGTGGGCAGGTGATGGTCAAGCAGACAGACAGATTGCATCCTTCTCCCTTTGGAGTCCAGTGTGTTGCTAGAGTGGGAAACCAGGATTATCCCTCCAGACCTCAGAGGGTTCGCAAGAAATTCCAAAGATATGCCTTCCTGTCAGGAACTGGAGAGGTCCTTCTTTGTTTTGTGTGTGAGGTCAGCACAGTCAGCCTTTCTGGCTAATGCAGCAGATGCAATGGCAAACAGTAACACTGAAACAACACCCACAATTTGGAGGCAGATTTATTTACATTAATAGGAACTGATGAGGATCAATCCCAGGATATCAGTCACCAATAGCTGGTGATCTATGGCTTTTATGAGATAAGCAAGCAGGAAGTTCAGAGGAAGAATGGCTTGTCAGTTGAAATTGGTTTATATAATATGCATCACAATGACCAGCTATTTATAAGAGACAGAAGCAACCAGAACTGGAACAGGAATTATTCTTTGCAACTAAGAAACTTAAATATACTGCTTGAAGGGAATATTTTCTGTTACAATTCATCAAAGCATTTTTTATAATTACATAAAGATTAGAAACAACATAATAAAATCCTAAGCAGTTGTATAAAGAATGAGCAAGACATTTATGTGCTGTTAAATATTTATCCTCAAGATATACAGAGAAACATCGCAAAATATGGAACCATTTGCATACTACTATATGGAGGGGAACTATTTCCTTTACCTTCCTTTTTTTGTTTCAGTGACTAATTCGGATCTGAGTCCTCTTTACCTTTCTGCTGTTGTTTCTTTACTTCCGACGCTGTTAATTCATTCATTTCAGCTTAGCTAGTGTCCTCTGCGCTTGTTTTGGGTGGGCTCAGGGCCTGAGATTGCATTTTGCTCCTTCTCTTTGTCATTTAGTATAGCATTGACCTCTGATCTTTGGTGTAGAGCTTTGGTGCAGTCACAACCTTAGCACCTAATGAAATTCAGTTGCAGATCTATTAAGTTTGAGTTTATCCGGTTGTGCCTGGTTTGGCTCTAGCTGTTGTGCTCAGCTCCTTCCTGCTGCATCCTTGGAAGTGAACCTGTTGTGCCCTTCTGTTGTGCCCCTGGCCCAGGGGGCATGGGGGAGTGCAGAAGCTCCCACACACACTAGCAGGGCCTGGACGTGGGCCTGGCCTGGGGGGTCCTGAAAGCATTCTCACTCACTTGGTGGGATTGGGAGATGGGCTTCAGAGGGGTGGAGGGGTCCTGAGGGTGAGGCAGAGGGTCTGACTCATGGGGTGGGCCTAGATTTGGTCCAGAGGTCCTGCGGAAGCACAGGAGCCAGAAGCTCTTCCACACATTCGCCAGGCCCAGGTTTGGGCTGGATTTGGGGGGTCCTGAATGTGCAGCAGAGGTTCTCACTCACTCAGTGGGCCTGGGGGGGGCAGGGCAGAGGGGTCCCAAGGGTACAGCAGAGGCAGAGGGTCTCACTCATGCAACATGCTTGGATTGGTCCGGAGGTCCTACCTCCTTTACCTTCCAAAAGTTTAATAACTGAATATATAAAATAAATTATCATAAACTTATTAATAGGAGAATATATGCCTAAATTTATTACATGCATGGAGGACATTACATGGAAAAAACTGCGTATTTCAAAAAGCCAATACAAACAAGAAGCTTCTTTCTTCTTCATACTGGAGAGGAGTGGAAAGATTCAGGCAACTTAGGGGACAGAAGGAAAGAAGAATGAGCTGCAGAAGAATGAGTTGATTTTGTGACAAAATCTGTCTAAAACTGGCATTGACCTTCAGCCTCAATTCTTGTGACACAGTTAACCTCTCCTAGTTGATAAATTTCTGGGGAGAGGGCTCATCACAACTGTGTCCCTCTGGTGGATCTATCTTTGAATAAGCAAAGTTCAGCACAAGCCCCTTCCTATGTTCACCTTTTCTTCAATATTTTCGGTTTGAATTCCAGAAAGTGACATATTTTGGCGTAGCATTTACTAAATTCCTTCTGTACTTTGTGCGCTATTTGGGTAAAAAGAGCAAAAAAATCTCGTTAGTATTTGCCTATATAGGGAGTTGTTTTAGTCACTTCTCTTGTTGAGACAAAATATCTGACAGCTAAAGTTATGAGGAAAGGTTTATTTCCGCTCACAGTTAGTAGAGGTTTCAGTCCACACTTGGCCAGCGCCAAGGCAGAGTGGCATTGGCAGGGGGCACCACAGAGGAGATCCAGTTCATGATGGGTGGAAGACAACAAAGCAGTACACCATCCAAGAAGCAGCAGCAGCAGCCTGCTTCTCTCTTTTATCCCTTCTAGACGACCTGCCATTTGGGTGCTGCCACCGACTTCCAGGGTGGAGCCACCTGGAATCAGATCTATGCCAAACCAATCAATGAACTAATTTAGCTCAATACTCAATTGCAGCACTACACATTCAGTTCTACTATCACACACTTAATCTCAGTATCACACACCCTAGATGTAGCCACCTCTGAAAGCCCCACCTATGACTGCATGAGACTATGGGAGCTCACCTAAATACAAGCAATAATAGCAGTTCATAAAGTTAATTTCCATTTCTGTCTTTCTCCTTGTTATTCTCCCCTCCTCCTCCTGCTCTAAGCGCACACTATTTAGTGCATATCTACATATACAGGTATAAACTTATATATTTATATGTGTATATACATAAACATTTAGAACGTCTGCATCAGGGTGATAAACATGGTTACCTTACTGGACAGAAAGGGCCAACTAGAGCATTGTAGAATGGGATAGGAATGACACTTCCTTTTTGTTTTGAGATAGGGTCTCACTATAAAGCCCAAGGTGGTGTCAAATTGGTAATCCTCCCAATTTAGCCCATGGCATGCTGGGATTACAGGTGTATACCACCATACCTGGAAAGACTTCTCACTGTGTAATTTTAACCAGGTAGATCCATTACTATTTTTAAAATAGCGATTAAAAATTTTAAAAGTGTCCTGCTAATTTGATTTGAAACTGTCTCATTGCTATTTGTTCTTCAATAAAAAAAAAATTAAAAGCAAACAATGTCACTGAAGAATAAGCATAGGTAATGTGGGCCATAAATTAAATCTGTTTTAGATTAAAGCTGAAGAAAATTCTACTAGGATCATAAATGCTTAGATATTTCCTAAAACATTTTTATTCTTGATTTTTTTTAAATGACTAGTTATAGAAGCCCAATTCTTAAAGCCTTTTCACTGAATAATCATCTGGAATGTCATTGTATCAGGAAATGTACAGGCATTTGATTTAAGTAATAAGTCCCTTCTGCTAACATACTTATAATTTAAGAGACTACCCTTTTATTCAATGTAATGTAAGTACTTTTCAGTTCAGTCTGATGGACTCGCATTGGTGATAGCGATTTAGAATTTTTTTTAATTGGCCAGGATTTGAACACTTGTATTTAGAATCTTCTAAGGGTAACTTCTCTGAGATTTTTAAATTACGTATGAAACAAAAAGAGCATTTGAAATTAGGTCCTGTTGGAAAGCAGCTCAGCATCTCCAAATTTGGCAAGAGAGCCTTCCAAACACTGAATTCCATAGCCTCCCTCACACAGTTTAAAATTCGAAAAACCCACATTCCTAGATCTGGTCAAATATATTATTTGTTTTCTTTCTTTCTTTCTTCCTTCCTTTCTTTCTTTCTTTCTTTCTTTCTTTCTTTCTTTCTTTCTTTCTTTCTTTCTTTCTTTCTTTCTTTTTCTTTCTTTCCTTCTTTCTCTCTCTCTCTCTCTCTCTCTCTCTCTCTCTCCCTCCCTCTTTCTCTCTCTCTTTTTATGCCTTTGAGAGTGGGATTTCACTGTGTAGTAGACTGACCTCAAACTCATTTTATAGCCCAGGTAGGCCTCAAACTCACAGTGTTCCTCCTGCCTCTGCCTTGCAAGTGCTAAGATTACAGTGTGTTCCACCATGCCTGAGTGCTAGTTTTTTCTTCTTTCTTTCTTTCTTTCTTTCTTCTTTCTTTCTTTCTTCTTTCTTTCTTTCTTTCTTTCTTTCTTTCTTTCTTTCTTTCTTTCTTTCTTTCTTTCTTTCTTTCTTTCTTTCTTTCTTGTACTGGGGATTGAACCTAGGATCCTACACATGCTAGGTAAGCACTCATACCACCGAGCTACATCTTCAGTCCTTATTTTATTTTAAAATTTTACTAAATTGCTATGTTAACATTAAACTGAAGATCCTCCTGCTCACCTTCCCGAGAAACTGGGATTAGAAGTGTGTTGTCACATGCCTATAATCATATGCCCAGCTGAGCTTTGGTTTTTTAAGCCAGTGTAAATCCTCATAAAGGAAATGAATGTAATAGGGCGCCTAATACAAGAGAAAACAGGATGCTTGCTACAGTTTAAAAAGTAATTAGGAAAAATGTCACATCTTTCTTGTTTTAAAAAGCACTGTGTGGGGGCTGCGGAGATGGCTCAGTGGAATAAGCGCTTTCCTAGCAAGCTCAAGGGCCTGAGTTCAATCCCTGACTCTGCCAAAAAAAAAAAAAAAAGCAATGTGTAGCCTTCTATAGCTAAGTAAATATAAAGAGAACTGGCTCACATACAGTAGATTATAAAGCTTCAGAGGTGAAACAATCAGGATTTTTGTATATCACAAAAGAGTTATGAACTACTACTACTAATAATAATAATGATAATGATGTTTATCCAAATATCTCTTAACTGACTGAAGAACAGTACACTTGGCACTAGTTCATTAGGCCATTATGATTATTTAAAAATTAAACAAAAGATGGCTGAGATGATTGTACTAATAATTTCCATAACTTTTTTGAAAATAGAAGTTAATGTTTAGAATTTTCAACTTGACTAATTCTGCATGCTGATATCTGTGATCTAAGCAACTACCTGAGGACAGAAATGTGCAATACAAAAACCCTGCTTGAATACCTTCATCCTGGTCTTCTAAATGTGTAATATTTCTAATGTCTTATCAATTATTATTATACTCTATTTAATTTTTTTTTTTTTAGAACTGGGTATTGAACTCAGGCCCTTGCACTTGCCAGGCAAGTGCTTATTCTACTGAGCCACCTCCCTGGCTCTTTAAAATAAATTTTTAAAACAGGAAAAAACACAAGAAAAAATTAAGATTTATTGAAAGCAAGTGTTAATATTCAATTTTTGTCCAGTCTTGAATAACTTGTCTGTTAATATGAGCAGCAGATTTGACAATAAAATAGATAATATAACATTATTAATTAGCTATTCTTGTTTTGAAAATCTTTGTTGTATTTTACCTTGCTTCCGTTTTTTCTATTTATTTTTACTCTTCAAAACAAAATAAAATAAAATTTTTAAAAGTTAAAAAAACTAACAAATTATTAACTTCAGAAATATGACATTATTCATACTCCAAAAAAATAGGTATGAGACTATGAAGAAGATTCCCCCCACAAAAAAAAAAACAATATTTCCTAATGAACTGACAAAGAACTTTTAAAAATACCATTTCTCTCTGAGATTGATATCTAAACGTTGTTCATGCACGATAAAGCAAAATACAGGCTTTTTAATCAAATAGCAATCTGATTTGTTTTTAAATTTTTTCACATAGTTATCTGTTTCAAGGAAACAGGAAGTAAGTAAAGCTGTTCTTTGGGAGGAAATGTGTCTATTTACACACAGTCCAGAGAACATGCCAAGAGTCAAGCATTGTCTACACAACTTTCTATTATGAAAAGTCTTACAGGGTCAACAAGGGTCAACAGTTACCTAGTTGGTTTCGCTGGAGATTTGGGTATACAAAGCAAATGAAAGTAATTGTGAAGGAGGGGAAGTGCTGTTTTGCTAACAGAAAGCAGTTGACACTGAATACATTGAGTTAAACTACAAGCTAGTCTCGGCAGTATTGTTCGGAAAACAAATACTAAGACTTGGAGTATACAGCCTAACTGTGTGTTGGTCTCTCACAGTTCAGGTGGTCACAGAGATCAACTCAGTGATTAGAGTTCTCAAGCCATTGGGTAGATTCTTAAGAATTAAAGTTTTAGATGTCCCAATTGATTTGGTGATTGATCACTGGAATAACTAATTCAGCCAATATGAGGACATAGCTATTCATCTCTATTTTATGAAGATATCCAGTGCAGTCATACAAATTTGAAAGCTTCCCAAGTTTTCAAATTTACTAATGTCTGTTCAATTACATCAACCCGCTTGACTAACTGTATTTTGTTTTGCAACCTTCCCCAACACACAAGCTTTAAGAAAGGGTGAAAGTTTGATACTCAAACACCTTCAGGTATGAGGCTGGTAAAACAACTCTGTCAAGTAATAATGAACAATTGTAATTAAGACAAACTGGGAAAAGTTCCTCTCTCTGAAGGGAATCCAAATGCCAGGTTAGTTGAAGACAGTTTAAGATTTGAACTGATTAAGATAAATCTTGGGCTAAGAAGAAAGAAAATGGTGGAGTGGTGACTGGGAACAAATATAAGACTGTTTAACATCTGGAATGCAGATACTGGAAATGTATAATTTGGCAAGCAAAAAAAGATAAGCAGATTGCTGGGAACCAGGAAGGAATGGATGGGAAAAACTAGAAGCCAAAGAAAAGTTGGAAAGAGGGTCCACACAACAATGAAAAGAAGGGGACAATTTGGACTCCCTCCCTAGCACTTAAATCATGTCTGAAGGGGCTCCAGACTCTCCAGAAACAAGGTAAGTGTGGGGGACTTGGCTTAGTGAATGGTTCAACTGTGGGGCAAAAGCACAGAGAGTCTGTGAGGAACAAGTGTCTAAACAAGAAGTTTATATGAGTAAAGCACATTGTGTCTGGCCACTGTCCTTCCCCTTTCCCTGGCCTTGAGATAGTTTCTAGACAAAATTGTTTTAATTCTTCTTTTTCCCTTATTTTGATATTCTAAACAAAAGCCAGAGAGTTCTCAGCTTCAGTGCTACTCCTGGGAGTCTCTCTAATCTGGGTGCTCTTGGTTAAGACAGCCTCTCTGGCCCTCTTGCTGCTCAGACCAAGTCTCATCTCCAAGTAGTTGTCATCCTCTGTACTACTAAGTCACACATTGCAACAGTAATTCACAGTGCTTAGAGCTGAGAGACCCAGGGAGAATCAACAGAAGGCCTGACAGCCTTTGAGAATTGCTAAAACAGCATAGAGCTTTGCTCCAAGGGGACTTATGACACATGGAAGGAACTAGCTGGACTGGGATTCAGTCATGGTCACCCACTGTGTTACTGGACAGTGCTTAAATCAGGTGACATTCAGGACTTTACTGATACAACAGGGTTGTTGCAGTACTGGTACTGCTACAATGTTGTATATGGTTAGATTGCTCAATTTCTGTATAAAAATATGTAATCTTTTATTCATATTTTTAAAATATTTCTTATTTTTTATACTTTTTTCTCCATATTATATAGGGACTTAAAGTTTAACATATCAATACTTGATGGAAAATACCTGTTCCATCTTATGCATAAGATGTTTGATATTCAGACAGACAGATAGGTTAAACCAAGCACGTATGTTATAGGATAATAAAGCTTCTCTTCTGGAGGGTTAACAACCTAAGTTTGCAGACCAAAAAATTAGAGAAATAGAAGGGCTGCAAAGACAGCCAACATTTTGGCCCTAGCCTTTCAAGGTCAGTGAGGACTCGGGACATAGGAGAACCTATACTGTAACATCATGTAACTCAGGTGTGTCCCAAATTTTCTGATCAAGAAGATTATGAGGCCACAGAGAAACATGACTGATGATGCAGAATGTGCCTATAGAGAACCACATGGAAAGAAAACATTCTCTCAGGCTTTCACAGAGAGCAAATTGGTCAAGCAATGGCTGTGACTCATCCACATGGCTGACACTGACAAAGGATCTGCAAACTGAGGTACAGGGTAACAAGATAAATCTTGAGGGTAATTGACTGACCTTATCAGATACAAAAGTTACATTTTTTTAATATAGGTCTTGCTTTATCTTGGTCTTAACCATCCAGCAGAAAAGTAAAGCCATATTAACATGCTGAGCTGTGAAAGGCTCAAGTCAACAACTTCTGACTTTGCCAGTACTGTGGATAACCCACTACTATTGTGGACTGCTGCATTGTGTTAGATTTGCTGAATTCACAGACCTATAGTATTTAGATGCCCAGGGAATAGCCATCTTTGACAGGACTAAACAAAAAAAGGAATACAAAGGAAGTACCATTTTGTGTCTGTATATACAGAATAGTTATGATAAATATACAACTAATTTCACTCAATTCAATGAGAAGAAAGATTTATACTAATATACACATCAAGACATACAATATTCAAGATCCCAGAAAAGCAGCAGAAGAACACTATGGTGAAAGCTGCTAGAGAAAAGAAACAGATCATACTTAAAGGAAAACCCATCAGACTAATGGCAGACTTCTCTGCAAAAACCTAAGAAGAGCATGGAGCAGAGTAATTCAAGTCCTCTATGAAAACAAATTTCAGCCCAGACTATTAGACCCTGCAAAACTCTCTTTCAAGTATAATAGAGAAGTGAAATACTTCCAAGACAAACAACAATTAAAGAATTTCATGACAACAAAGGCAATTCATGACTTGAAATTATACTGCAAAGCTACTGTGATAAAATCATCATGGTATCAGCAAAAAACAAACATGAAAATCAATGGAATTGATGAGAAGATGCAGAAGCACCTACAAACACTCAGCCACATTACCTTCTTCAAAGAGACCTAACACGCTTACTGGAAGAAAGACAGGCTCTTTAACAAAGGTGATGGAAAAATAGGCTCTCTACATGTCAAAACCTAAAACTTGACTTAGGTCTATCAAATACACTAAACTAAATTCAAAATGAATTAAAGAGCGAAATATTAAAACAGAAACACTAAATCTCCTGGAAAAGAAAGTAGGAGGAACTCTTGAAGACATAGGGGTAGGAAAAGAGTTCATGAACAAAAATCAAGTCACATGAGTAATACTTGAAGAATGAACAACTGCGACCTCGTCTTATTGAGAAGTTTTTGCACATCAAACGAAATTGTCAACAAAGTGAAAAGACAATCCAAAAATTCGGAAAAACTCTTAACTAAACTAATAAGCACTAAGACAAAGTTCTGCTCTCTAGAATTTACAAAAAACTAAAAAACATTAGGGCCTGAAAAGTTAAAGACCCAATCCAGAAATGGGTATCTGGATGAACACACATTTCTCAGAGGTCAAAATTAAAGAGGCAAATAAATATATTTTAAAAAATGCTCCACATCACTAGCCATCCATGAGATGCAAATTAAAACAACACTGAAATGAGGAAACAAAATCCAAGAATATGCTATACACAAGAAACACACTTAACTCAAAAAAGACATTCATAGACTTAAAGTCAAAGGATGGAAAACAATGCTCCATGCCACACCACTTCAGAAAAAAGCAGGAGTAGCAATTCTGTTCGCAGACAGTTTCAACTTCAAACCAAGAAGGATCAAACAACACAAAAAAGGCGACTATATATTGGTTAGGGGAAAAATTCAACAGGAAGAGGTAATACTCATATCTCTGCACCAAACACAGGAGCACCCAACTATGTAAGACAAGTCTTAATGGACAAGAAAAATCTAATATCTAAAACCACAACCTTAACAGGAGACCTTAAAACCCCCCTTATCTCAAAAAGATGGGTCAACCAGACAAAAAATTAGCAAGGAAGTAGCAGAACTGAACCAGAGCTTGGGACAAATGGACCTGGTGGACATATAAAGAATGTTACACCCAACAACAGATGAATACACATTTTTTGAGCTGCACACCAGTCATTTTCTAAAATAGACCACATACTAGTCCATAGGTTATGCTTAAGTATATGCAAGAAAACAGAAATTATCCCATGCATATTATCTGACCACAGTACAATGAAACTGGAAATGAACAACTGAAGAAAGCAGAAAAAACCCACTAACTACATGGAAATTAAACAATACCCTACTCAGCAATCAATGGGTCAGAGATGAAATTAAACAAGAAATTCAACAATATCTACAATTCAATGAAAATTCAAGCAAAACTTACCGGAATTTATGGGATGCAATGAAAGCAGTTCTCAGAGGGAAAATCATAGCTATGAACTCACAAATTAGGAAAACAGAATGGGAACAAATAAACACCCTACTGTTGCACATCCAACATCTAGCAAAAGAAGAGAAAACAAAACCCAGAGCGCAAAGACATGAACAAATCATAAAGATTAGAGCAGAAATTAATTGAATTGAGATGAAGAAAACAGTTCAAAGAATCCTCAAATCAAAAAGTTGGTTCTTTGAAAGGCTAAATAAAGTTGGTAAGTCTCTAGCCAACTCATCAAAAAGAGGCAAAAGAAAATTCAAGTACATACAATAAGGAATGAAAAGGATGAAATAACCACAGACCCACTGGAAATTC
Source organism: Ctenomys sociabilis (assembly GCA_004027165.1). Classification (NCBI taxonomy): domain Eukaryota; kingdom Metazoa; phylum Chordata; class Mammalia; order Rodentia; family Ctenomyidae; genus Ctenomys; species Ctenomys sociabilis. The sequence continues at coordinate 5,959 of PVKA01029314.1, read as the reverse complement.
AGAAGATTGTCAATAGCTACTTCAAGAATCTTTAGACTCGAAGTACAGAAGACACAGAAGAAATGGACAGATTCCTCAAAGGGTACAAATTACCAAAACTGAACCATGAAGATGTAATAACTATCAATAAGTCAATAGCAGCCAATGAGATAAGAAATGTAATAAAAAAACCTAATGACAAAGAAAAGTCCAGGTCCTCATGGATTCACAGCTGAATTCTACAAGAAATTTATAAAAGGTATAATCCCTACACTCCTCAAACTCTTCAATGAAATTGAAAAGGAAGCAGTTCTCCCAAAATCATTTCTGGAGGCAAGAATTGTATTGATTCCAAAACCAGGGAAAGACACAACTAAAAGAAAGAACTACAGGCCAATCTCCCGCATGAATATAGATGCAAAAATCCGCAATAAAGTCCTAGCAAACATAAGACAGCAAATCATCAAGAAGATAATACACCATAACCAGGTAGGATTGATCCCAGGGATGCAAGGATGGTTCACCATTTGAAAGTCTATAAATGTAATACGCTATATTAATAAACTGAAATCCAAAAACCACATGATCATCTCAATTGATGCAGAGAAAGCCTTTGACAAGGTCCAACACTCATTCATGTTCAAAATCCTACAAAAAAATTGGAATAAATGGCCTCTACCTCAATTTGATAACAGCCATCTATGAAAACCAAACAGCTAATATAATTCTAAATGGGGAAAAACTAAAATCTTTTACTCTTAGATCTGTTGCAAGACAAGGATATCTTCTATCACCCCTCCTATTCAATATAGTTTTGGAATCATTAGTAACAGCCATTAGACAAGAGGGAGAAATAAAAGAATAAGAATAGGTAAAAAAGAAGTTAAATTAACACTATTTGCAGATGACATTATACTTTACTTGGAGACCCAAAAAACTCATCAAGAAGCTACTAGAACTGATAAAGAGATTCAGTAGCATAGCAGGATACAAAGTCAACACTCAAAAGGCAATAGCCTTCCTCTACACAGATAACAAACACACTAAGAGGTAAACTGTAAAAATAATAACTTTTACAATAGCACCATGGAAAATGAAATACCTTGGAATTTACTTAACCACGGAAGTCAAAAATCTTTTCATAGAAAATTAGAGCACCCTAAGAAAAGAGATCATAGAAAATGGAAAGATATTCCGTGCTTCTGAGCTGCAAAAATCAACATTGTGAAGATGGCCATAGTCCCAAAATTGTTGTACAGATTTAATGCAATCCCTATCAAACTGCCAACAACATACCTCCAAGACCTAGAGAAATCATTCCTAAAATTCATTTGGAACCAGAAAAGGCCTAGAATAGCAAAATCAATCCTGACCAACAAACATAAGGCAGGAGGCACCACAATTCCTGACTTGAAATTATACTACAAAGCCACTGTGATAAAATCAACATGGTATTGGCAACAAAATAAACCTGAGGATCAGTGGAATGGATTAGAAGATGTAGAGGTCTCTGAGAATATACCGAGCCACCTGATCTTTGACAAAGGGGGCCACACTCACTAGAAGAAAAATAGCCTCTTTAACAAATGATGCTGGAAATCCTGGCTTTGTACATGCCACAAACTAAAACTTGACCCAGGTCTATCTCCATGCACTTCAAAATGGACTAAACATCTAAACATTAAAACAGAAACACTCAATCTCCTGGAAGAGAAAGAAGGAGGAACTCTTGAAGACATAGGGGTAGGCAAAGTTCATGAACGAACATGTATTCGCACAGGAAACACTTGAAAGAATTAACAACTGGAATTCACACTTCTTGAGGAGTTTCTGCAAGTCAAAAGAAACTCAACAAAGTGAAAAGACAACCCATAAATAAAAAAAAAAAAAAATCCTAACTAATTGATTCCAAAACCAGACAAAGATCTGCTTTCTAGAATTTATAAAGAACTAAGATACATTAATGCCCTCAAATGAAAATACCCAGTCCAGAAACGGGCATCTGAGATGAATACACACTTCTCGGAGGACGAAATTAAAGAAGCGAATAAATAGATGAAAAAATGCTCCACATCGCTAGCCATCTGTGAAATGCAAATTAAAACAACACTGAGATATCATCTCACTCCAAAAACAATGGCTATCATAAAGAATTCAACCAAAAACAAATGTTGCAGAGGATGTGGAGGAAAGGGAATACTTCACTGCTGGTGGAAATGTAGACTGGTACAACCATTGTGGAGATCAGTGTGGAGACTCCTCACAAAAGTGGGACTGGAAATCCCAGAGGAACTGAAAACATCATATCATAGTGATATATGTGTACCTATGTTTATTTCAGCACAACTCATGATAGCAAAATCATGGAAACAACCAAGATACCCGTCACATGAAGAATGGTTGAAAAAGATGTGGTATTTCTATATAATGGAATATTACTCAGCTATAAAGAATGATAAACTTGAAGCATTTATACTGAAGTGGATGCCACTTGAACATATACTCATAAGTGAAATAAACCAGAACCACATGTGCAAATATCTTATAGTCTCCCTAGTATAAGAAATCAAAAAAAAAAAGAAATACAAATAGTTATGTATATCAAGAACTAAAACTAATTGATTCAGATAGAGTAAACTGAAGTGCATATGTTGCAGGGTACTAATCATTGTCTCTTCTGTATGGTTCACAAACTAAATTCACAGATCAAAAATTGGAGAAATGGAAGTGCCATAAGGTCAGCCAACATTTTGGCCCAAGCCTTCCAAGGTCAGTGAAGACTCAAGACATAGGTAAAGCTGTACTCTAACATGATGGAACTCAGTTGTGCCCCAAATTTTCTGAACAAGGAGATTACCACAATCACCACAGAGGAAGGTGATTGATATTCTATAGTGTGCCTAAGGAGAATCACATGGAGAGAAAACTTTCTTTCAGGCTCTCACAGAGAGCAAAGTGGTCAAGCAATGGCCATGACTCATCCATTTGGCTGATATTGACAAAGGATGTACAGATTGAGGTACAGGACTACAAGATAAATGCTAAGGGGACTTAACTGACATCATCAGACAGAAAAGCTACATTTTTTGTTATATGGGTCTTGCTTTGTCTCAGTCTTAAACATGCAGCAGAAAAGTATAAAAATGAGGTATATAAAATAAGGTCATAATAGTAAGTTGAGCTGTAAATGAGCTTTACTGGCATTCTTCTCATAATTCTATGAGAAGCAAGATTTGCACTAATAGTGGTTGGAGAGGATATTATGTTGGCTTCTTGTACTATGAACAACCACTAGGTAAATAACAAGGTAGAAAGTATTAATTATTGAAACTGTACCATAATTCAGCTTTAAAAAAAATAAGATAAGTATACAGCTATATTCTCTTAATTCATTGATTAGAGGCATCTGTTCTAATAGTGTTTGTAAATAGAATATCATGTGTGTACTTTGTATGACAACAAAGCACTAAGAAAACAATATGCAATGTATTAGTTATTGAATCTGCCCTGCTGATGTAATTTGAAACTTTCTCATGGCTATTTGTTCTTCAATAAAACAAAATAAAATTTTAAAAAAGAGGAAAAAAACCAATGAGATACCATCTCACCCCAGAAAGAATGGCTATCATAAACAAATCAACAAACAACAAATGTTCGAGAGGCCATGGAGAAAAGAGAACCCTTCTCCACTGCTGGTGGGAATGTAGACTGGTGCAACTATTATGGAAATCATTGTGAAAACTCCTTAGAAAACTAGGACTGGAAATCCCGTTCAATCCAGCTATCTCCCTACTGGGAATTTTCCCAGAGGAACTGAAATCATATCATGGTGATATATGTGTACTTGTGTATATAGCAGCACAATTTGTGACTGTCAAATCTTGGAAACAACCAAGATGCCTGCCACCTGAGCAATGGATGAAAAAGTTGTGGCATTTTTATGCAATGGAGTATTACTCAGCTATAAATAATGATAAACTTGAAACCTTTATATTTGAGTGGATGCCACTCATAAATGAAATAAACAGACCCACATGTGTAAATATCATATAGTCTCCGTAGTGTTAAAAACTCAAAAGAATAAATACAAATAGAAAGGTATAACAGAATTAAAAGGAAAGCAGGAACTTAAGGTTTAAACAATGAAGGGGGGCAAGGAGAAAAGGTAGGAAACATGACAGAGGCAAAGTCATACATTTATATGCACAAGATTGAGACTGATCCTGAGAATCTTCAGCAGGTTTTTGAAACTCGCAGTTAACTGGTAGAATTCTCACCCTGACTAACTACATATGTTGATTCTTCTGAACTAAGCAACTGCACTGAAGATAGACATGTGTAATACTAGGGTCGTGCTTGGAATACTTGTCATTCTGGTCTTCTAAATACGTACTTCTTGTTATATTAGATACTGCTATACTGTCTCTCAAGTAATTGTTTGAAAAAAATGTAATAAATAAAAGTAAAAGACAAGAAAAAACATCCTAAGACTGTCCTACTACAATGCTATATATGATTAGATTTCTAAATTTCTATGTAAAAATATGTAATTGCTTATTCCTATTTCTTAAAATATATTTTCTCTTTTTTCCTTCATATTATGTAGAGATTCAAAGTTTAACATATCAATACTTGATGGAAAACATCTGTTTCATGCTATGTCTAAGATGTTTGATATTCATACAGAGAGTCAAGTTAAGCTCAACTGCCTATGTTATAGGGCAATAAAATCATTAAGCTTCTCTTCTGGAGGGCTAAAGTTTGCAGACCAAAAATTAGAGAAAAAGAAGGGCTGCAAGGACAGCCAACATTTTGTCCCTGGAATTTCAAGGTTAGTGAGGACTGAGGACATAGGAGAACCTTTACTGTCATATCCTATAACTCAGTGATATCCCAAATTGGTGATCAAGGACATTATGAGAACAGAGGGAAGTGATTCACAATGTACAGTGTTCCTAACGAGGGTCACATGGAGTGAAAACATTCTCTGAGGGTTTCACAGAATAAAAATTGGTCAAGCAATGCCTGTGACTCACCCAAATGGCTGACACTGACAAAGGATCTACAAACTGCAGTCCAGGATTTCAGGATAAATCCTGAGGGAATTTGGCTGACCTTTCAGATATAAAACTTACATTTCTTGTTATTAGGTATAGCTTTATCTTGGTCTTAACCATCCAGCAGAAAAGTATAAAAAGGTGATGTGAAAAATAGAACCATATTAATATGCTGAGCAGTAAAAGGCTCAAGTCAACAACTTCTGACATTGCCAGTCCTACAGATAACCCACTACTATTATGGACTACTGGAATGTATTGGATTATTTTGCTGAATTCATGCATCTACAAAATTTAAATGGCAATTTAATACCCATCTCTGGCAAAACTAAACAAAAAAGAGATATAAATGAAGGACTATTTTGTATTTGTATATACAAAATAGTTAGGATAGATAAACAGCTACTTTTCATTATTTCAATGAGAAGAAAGATTTGTACTAATAGTATTTGGATAGGATATCATGTCTGCAATCTTGTAATATGAATAGCTGTAGGAGACTCTTCCTGGTCCTGGTCTCAGTCCAAGAAACCAATATTTGTAATCCCAAAGTTACGTTATTGGAATCCCATCAAGTTGATTCCAGTCTACCACTTTCCATGCAGCCCACGGTGAAAATGAGGACACTAAATTATATTTTTAATCATCGGGGAGTCAAGGGGCTCTAGGTCCAGCCACGCAGATGGCTTCCCAGAACCAAGAGAGTGACCCAGGGCCTCACCCCGTTTTTATTCAGTGAGGGAGTGGCTTGAGGACTGAGAATTGTGGGAAGTAGGTGACTACTGTGAGCTGAGCTAGGTGTGGGGCCTACATTTACCTCTGCCATATGCAGAGAGGATATGCAGAGAGAGTAATCTGCATTATATAGTATTTAATGTTTTGGGAAGTCTAGGGCTTCAGCTTTGATGTAGTCTTTCAAGCCC
>PVKA01029313.1:0-28398 GCA_004027165.1 Ctenomys sociabilis | reverse complement strand
ATAGATTTCACAAACCAATCATAATTATACACGTGGCCGATTACTATTGGTAGATCTTACAGCAATGGCGGGCTTATTCTAAATAAGGGAGAGGTTGGTACAGCAACAAGAACCAGGAAGCCGGATATGGGCGCCATCTTTGCAGACACGATGGGCAGGGGAGCGAGGAGCGGGCGCCATCTTGGCTCGGCTCCCAACACTCGTGGAAGAAAAGAAATTCTATGGGAGGTGTGAGGAAGCACCTCCTTCCGGAAGAAAAGAAATTCTATGGGAGGTGTGAGGAAGCACCTCCTTCCGGCAGGCTTCCAAGGTGGATGCCATTCTCCACAGGGGGTACAATGCCAAGAGACCAAGGACGCGGAGCCATAGCCAGGTGCTCGGCTGGGCAGTGGGGTCTGCTGCTGCGCCTAGATCTCTGCAGGGTAAAATGTGGCCTTCCGATTTAGAGATCTGGGTTTCGGCCTCTCTTTTGCTTGCAGTTTAGAGAACCTGTAGACCACCTCCAAATATAACCTGTGGTCTTTCGGAAAGCCAGTGATCAGTGGGGAGTCCTGTGTAGCTAGGTATTTATTTGTGTTGATCTGGAAGTGCATTAAGGCTCACACAGTGGAACAGACAGGGCCCAGTGAGGAACCAGCAGCTCAGGCTGCAAAGTGGGACTAGCCAGATACCCACTAAATGAGTTTAGTCTGGAGGACAAGACATGCTTGCAGCCCCTGCCACGGAGGCTTTATGGGGTTTCCAGTTGTCTTCTTTAGAAGATGTTCTGTTGAAGTAACAGCATGTGCTGGTGCTCCCCAGGGATGCCTGAGAAAATCAAACGATCATCTTGTGACATGGCCCTCATGCTTACATTCCTAGAATCCAAGAGAAGTTGGCTGTCCTGAAATAATCATTGAAACTATTTGGGAAGACAGTTTTGGAAGCCCCAGTAAAGGGAATATATCCTACATTTACTTTTGTGGTTGAAATAAAAAAGGAGTGGGGAGAGAAAGTGAGGTTAAAAAGAAAAAAAAAAAAAGGAGACAATTCTAGGAGGAAACCAAAATCATAAGTTTTAATGCAGCAATTTCAAAAATAGCCCCTGGAAGGTGTCTGCTTTCAATCATGACTATCCCCTACAGGAAGCCTCAGAAGAGTATCTGCAAAAGAGATCTTTTGCTAAGTTTAGTCACTTTCAAGGGTGAGCCCTTGTCCTTGATTTGTTCAGATTCTCGCTTCTTTCTTTCTCCCCCTTTCTTTCTTTCTCTAGAATTCCATAGACAGTAATTAAGGAACTGGAGGCCAGCAGGAGGTCAGGGAGCCTTCCTCAGTGAAAACAGGGATTGTTGGCCATGCACAACACTCCCTTTTTTCCTTGTGGTGAATAGGAGATTTGCTTAGAGCTGATGACTTATGCCTTTCTTACAAGTTATGCAGTCCGCAAGCGGCCGTGGAGTCAGGCAGCAGGCAGAGAGAGGCTAATTGAATCCAGTGCCTTCACTCTTTGCCCCTGTGGATGCTGGGCTGTGCCGGCGGAGCCTGCCTGATCGTGTAACTCCCGGGAACATGTGTGAGGAGCGCCGGATTCTGACTTTGCCACTGTGGAGTTGACAGATCAGAGTGAGAGGCACTGCAAGTGGGGAGGGCTGGGGTACCGGACCTTTTCACAGCTGCCCCTCTTACGCTTGCTAAATGCCGAAGCCGGTAAGTCACTCGGTGTATTTTATGGGAAAGGAAAACTTTGCTGTTGCTTTGAGAATGAGCTTTGTTTGCTCTTTCCTCGGATGCATCTTTTTTCTACTCTTTAAATTTCTCTAGATTTTTTTTTTTCTCCTCCTGCCCCCCCCCATAACCCTGAGCATTTTTGCCCAGCAGGTTTGCCCAATAACCATGCAGAGTTTTTGGAGGGGAAAGGTAAATATGAGTTTTTTGAGAACGTGGGTTTGAGCTCAGCTGTGACTTGTGCTGGTTCTTTACATGGTGGACTTGGGTTCAGATGGTGCCGCACATTGTTTTTCAGACTACTTGACTTTTAAGTTGTAACTTCTGTGGCTTCTTGGGGACCTAGAAAGTTGAAGAATTGCTGTCTGGTTACGTGCTGGGTTTGAAAAGAAACTATTGTGTGATTTTTCTCAAGCAAGGACATTTGCATTATAGAAAAATATTTCTGGGAGCACGTACAGCTCTCGTTCTGTGGGGAGATAAAGAGCACTTGGTTGTGACAGCGAGTTGTGGTCTTCGATCCCAGGAAGCAAGTGCTGCAAGCAACTCTGCCAGGGCGCTGCTGTAATCGCACACTCAGCGTGGTCACAAGCAGTCCCCCAAAGAGGCTAGTTGCTCCTTGAGACTTTGGTTTACCCAATTGTGTGGGCACAGATGTGCCACGTGGCTTTTGGAAAGTGTTGATTCTGCACATGGCCATTGCAAGAACCACTTGTGACCAGGTTGAGGGAAGTGCCTGTTCCAGAAGCCGTGGCAGGCTCACACCGAATGAGCAGGAGGACATGCTCTCAGGGTGCTCTGCTACACAGACCTTTGTATTTACAGATGTGATTGCTTTTGTTCCCTTTTTCTGATCATCCCTCATGTAGCTGTCTTATGCAAAACTCTCCACGCTGGCTCTGCGGCTCTCTCATTAGAGCATCGCAGATGTGTCGAGGATGCACTTGTTCCAAAAGAAGCTGGAAAGGAAGGAGGCGCCACCCTCTCTCTCATGCCAAATGGCCCCTAGTTCCCCATTCAGCACTGTGGCAGCCGAATGGTGTCCTATCTCTTTAAAGCAGCTATAGTTTTGTGGCTTGGCTTGGCCAATTTGTTATGGTTTAAAACTGTGGAGCCAGCTGTCTGCAATCTGATGTAATGTTGCTATGGAAACCAGAAATGAAACACTTAAGCATTCACCACAGAATTACTACATATAGCATTAGCCAAAGTAATTAAAAGTTGAGCCATATGGGCTTTCTGATGGAAAGAAATCTGCAACGGAGGGGCTAGAAATCAAATGTTTCTATTTACAATGCTGTAAAGCTACTTTCCACACTCTTTTTCTTGAAGGTTTTGGGGGAATACAGATTATTGGGTTCACTTTATGGTTTACAGGCACTCAAATTAAAGTTCATTTTAGTAAACTTTAGTAAACTCACTCAAGGTGGCATGACAGCTCTCATTTGAATACATGCAAACATAGAGTTTTATTTTCCCACTATAGTGTATTTTAAACCTGTTCTACAACAGCTCTGAACCTACGTTTTAGAATCCCATTTTACATGCAATGCATAGTTCCTTTTTCTTCTACAGAGTTCCTCTAGATCAGAAGATTTCTTCTTAAAATACTTACAGCATTTTATTGAAAAATTCTGTATTCTCAAAAACGTTTCTTAAAAAATTCTCAAGCCTCCTTCCTTTGTAGTTTATTTCCTGAATAAAAAGACAGTGATGTGCTATTTTCACTATTTAGAAAGTGCCACATGGTTATTTGAAAAGAGAAATATGACATGACAGATTACTACCTAGCGTAGAAGAAATGTAGCCTTTATATAGCCTCTTTATGTTAATACAGCTGGGAAGAACTTTTTAAGGGCAAATATTTCACAACTCTTCCAAATTCAGAAGGAAGTATGAAGTCAAGACTTTTTCGGTGAAAAGCATCCTCGGGTTACGTGATTGAACTCGAGTAACCTAAGAGGAATTTTTTTTTATTTTAAAAGGCATACATGTGCATACCTTTCTTGAATGACTTAGGTTTTTTCTTCATGTAAACGGTGCTGCCTCAGTCTTGCAGGTTGTCTGAAGCACCATGAGGCTTGGGAAGTTCCTGATTGCCATGGCTGGTGACTTGGCAGTGGCGAACACTTCTAAAACCTTTATTTTTAAAAGGAAAATAGAAATTACAGCAGTTTAAAGTTCTGAATAGCTCACATTTCTCAAAAAGTAAATAGAACATGTGAAAGCAATTAAAGAAGTACCTGGGATATGTTCTTTTTCACTGTGATGAACCTAGGCAGAGGAAAGGAGCGCTTTGTGAGAGACACTGCCTTTGTGTCTGTCGTTCTGGTGTCTGCTTTGCTCAAACTTACCTTTTCCACAGATGCTTTGCATTTTATAGATGAAGAATTTTGTATTACTAATTTCTATTCCATTTCTTTTCACCTCACATCACTACCAACAAATAAATTCATAACAATATATCACACAGGTGCATCCCATCATATTGCTTGCTATATCCTGATTGTACAAAATTCTGTGCTCCTTTATTTTTACTTAGCTTCAAGACTTTTAATGGGAGGTTGGAAATAGAACCTAGGTTTTTCTCACTGCTAGGTACAGAGACTTTTTGTACTCTAAGGCTGATCCTTCTCTTAGGATTATTCAGCATTATTGAAGCAGCATCCAGAGGGTGCAGTGGTTTTAAGTGTTCTGCGTAAGTCCATGCACTGTGGGTCGTCAGAGGTCCAACCAAGGTCTTGTTCCTCTGGTGGACCACCCTACCCATTTTATTACAAGTCCACAGTTCAGCCAAGGAAGAGTGAAATTCAAACCAGACGGTACCATTATGTATTTGGAACCCTGCTTATTGGATAATTTTACCTTTTAAACCTTAGCCAAATGCACTTAACCTAACTGTCAGCATCCCTCCTCTGTTACTTGAAGTCCTGGTCTCTATTCTTTATCAGGTAGCAAGTAGTTAATTCTGAAATCTGCATACAATATTTTATGGGGGAGTTTTACAGAAATGGGATGTAGATATCTATGAATTTCACGGAAGGGAAGGGGACTCTTGCCCTGCTGACTTGCTGATAGGTTTATTATAATTGTTAGTGAGTGGATGGCTTGCTTATAGTCATGCTTGGAGAAAGGAAAGGAGCTGTGTGCATTGCCAGGTGGCCAGGAAGGGAGTCAGGTTCAGCCCGTGGAGAGCACCATGGTGTTACAGTATTTGTTCCTCCCAACATGCATTGTTTTTGTTATTAAATTATTAATTTAATCTCTACCTCTCCTCTTTTGAGCTCTTGGCTAACTCTTGCAAATCTATTATCTGTAATAGGATCACTGAGAACCTGCACCGGCAAAAAGCATCTGATTGCTGGTGTTGCATTTGGAGATGTGGTTTGTTGTTATTTTGCTTTTTTTTGGTTTGAGTCATTTCTTTCCCTGCTATTTCATGAACTAGGCTTGAGGACATGGAGAGAGGTTGTTGGGCTGTGCAGGATCAGCTGGAAGCACTCGCTCGTGGCTTCCTGCATGTGCCAGAGACACGCACTCCCATAATGTTCGGCCAGGCACCCAGCCCCTGAGCAGCACGCACATTTAAGAAGAAACTTCTTTTGCTTTTTCCACATTTTGCACAGATACTCCAGAGCAAGCTGCATATTGAATGTTGGAGCTGAAGCCTCATTTTGTTCACAAGGAAAGGATTGTTTTTAGCCTGGGTCACTGCTGCAGAGAGAGCTTTTTTTTTTTTCTTTCTCTCTCTCTGTAATGTTTGATACTTGAGGGAAAACAGCTGGGCCAGAGCATACTTGAATTGCTGCAGAATGGAATGGGATGCTGGGGAATATGGACTGAACTGTATGGCAGAAAGGTCAGCCTTTTCCCTCATCCCCTTGGAGGAATGAGGGGCTGTCCTTACACTCGCCTTGGGAGCCCCTGGGGTGAGAGAAGGGAAGAGTGTGATGTGGCAGGCTGTCCTAACAAACAGGGCTAGAGAAGCTTTTTTTGTATCCGTTTGCCTTTCTTGCCTGCTGGTTTTGATTTTCAGGAGAGGACTGGAAAAAGTCAACAGAATTTTGGTTTGGAGAAGTAGTTGATGACCACGTTCAGTATCCAGACAGAGGAGAGCCTGGCCCAAACCACAGCAGCGAAACTGGAAGGACAGGGCCAGCTCTGAGCAAGAGGCTTGTGGAGTTGTCTTAAAAGGTTCAGGGACATAGTAGAATGTGACAAATGCCCATATGGCAGTCAAGGACGAAGATGTGCTTTTGTGTGCCTAGGACTTCATTCTCCCTGAATTGGGCCTTAAGATGGGAGGGAGAGCTTTGTGAGGCTGTTGGGCAAACACATTGGTGGGCTGAGTTCATTGACCCCGCTGCTGAGCGTGGGTCGAGCTGGCAGAGAGGCTAGCTGCACCCAGCTGCAAGGGCAAGGCGTGGAGCAGTTACTGGACTAACTTCTCTGTTTCTTTGCCAGTCAAGAGAACAATCGGATGATGAGACTGAGGAGTCCGTGAAGTTTAAGAGGTTACACAAGCTGGTGAATTCCACTCGCAGAGTCCGAAAGAAACTAATTAGGGTGGAAGAAATGAAAAAGCCCAGCACTGAAGGTAAAAATAAAAACAAACAAACAAACAAAAAAACACAGCAAACTCCACCCTGGTTATTCAAAAAGAAATCACTCCAAGTCAGTTGAAAATGAAGATGATTTCAAGTGAGAAATGAATTGTGTTTTGGCACTTGTCTGTACATCAGCACCAGGAAGCTCAGTGGGTGCTTGACAATTCACATGCAGGAAAGACAGAAGGTGGCTAGTATGTGAGGGCGGAGTTTCTAAGTGTGTCACAGCTTACGTCAGGGGTTTGTAGGATTTTATATAAGCTTTATAACTTCTTAGCATAAGCCTATAACTCTGGGAAGGCCTTGGTCCTTGCTCAGTCAATTCAGTGTGGATGTGATAGGTAGGACATCTCTTTCTAGCAGATTCCTCACAGTGCAGGCACTTCATGTCCCTTGACATCCTGAGGGATGCCTTCTTCTCTCCTAAAGTACCTCAAGTCTCAAGCCCAAGGGGGCCTTGGGGACCTTCAATTCTGAGAGAATCTGTAGTGGCTACATTGCTTTCCATGAAGATGAAACGTAATGTCAGAACAGGCCTTAGCTGGGATTAGTTGTAATGAACAGCTAATCTTGGAATTATAATTAAGACATTTTAAATCCCAACTGTATTTTTTCCCCTTTTAGTAATATGTATTTTTTTAGTAATATGTATTTAAAGCATATTGTAAAATTTCCCCCAAAAGATCAACAAAAAGAATAACTTTTTTTTTGGGGGGGGTTTGGAAAATGATACTGAGCAAATAAGAAAAAAAGAAAGAAAGGAAAAACACTGGAAAAACTATCCTTAAAAATATTATTTGTTAAATTATCACATCTTCACTGTGAGAAGTTTCAAAATTTTAACTTGAAAGTTTAAAATTAATTTTATAGAGTCCCTTTTATTCTTATAAATAAAATCAAACTATATAGGGAGCTGACTTTTCTCTCACCTGCAAAAAAATAAGGGTTTTGGTTGTTACTGACACTTTAATTGTGTTTGTAATTGTTGACTGGGCTAAGCCCTCTAGAATAATATTGAAGGTGAAGAGATGACAGGAAGAATGGGGTTGTGAAGGAAAAGGGGGAGGCTGGTGAGAGGAGCTGGGCTTCATGGCTTACTCCTGAAGCTTGGCGTTGTCTTAGTTCCAGGGTTGTGTTTGGATGTATTTCTGTACTGCAGTTTGGTTTACATTTGAGTGCAGTGGTTGTGCATGTGGATTGCTGCCTGCTGGTCACCCATCCATATTGCAGAGCGCACCTTGACTCTCTCCTCCTGCCTCAGGCCTTAACTGACATCGTGCAGAGTGCCAGTTGGAACTGTTGGGAGAGTCGTGTGGAATTGCCAGCATTCATCCTTGAGTGCACATTTGAAAACAAACTCCATGCACCCTTGCCAAAATCAAATCTCAGTTATAACAAGTAGAGTGCTGCGCTTTGTCTATAAATGAGATAAAAGGGGCCGAGTACCCAGTACCGGGCCCCCTGCCCACAAGGCCTTTCACACGTGAGCCAAGTGTGTTGAGGCAGCCTTTGCACAAGAGCAGTGCTGTAAACACACAGAAATACCCATATTTTCACATGTATGTCAGAGTCAGTTGAGCCCAATATCCCCTAAAGGCCTCCTTGAAAAACAGTGGAAGCCCAGCGTGGTGGCTATAATCCTAGCACTTGGGAGGCTGAGGCAGGAGGATTGTTGTGAGTTTGAGACCAGCCTGAGCTACAAAGTGAGCTTAAGGCCAGCCTGAACTGCATAGTGAGACCCTGTCTCAAAAAAAAAAAAAAAAAAAAAAAAAAAAAAAATGGAAAAATACAACAAAAGAGATGATTTAAAAGTAAAAAGTAGTCATTAGACTTTGGGTAGGAATAACAAATCATGGATAGAAAAGCGACTTGGTTGAGACCAAGTTGCAGCCCACACTCCAGGGTCCGATGGGCTGGGAGCTGGACCTGGCTTTCCCCAGGTGTGTGTGTTGCTCCAGGTGTCTCTGTGCTGGGCTAGACTATCCCCTCCAGTCCCCACACAAAGGAACGCTCTGCAGTTCCTCCTCATCAAAAGCCCATGAGAGTGGGAGAGGTGGCCTCAGCTGTCAGGACTCAGCGCCCCACAGCCCTCATCCCCCGTGCCCTTGGAGACTGAGTTCCTGCAAGGCTGTGCCCAACTAAATTGTCTGAATAATAATTCCATTCACTGAGTATATTCTGTGTGCCAGACACTTTCCTAAACACTTCAGGTTTTTTATTCCTTTTTAATATGCCATCCACAAAACACCTACCAATGGCAGGCACGTCCTCCATCCTCATTCACAAATAAGGAAGCAGACACAAAGAGACAAAATAATTTACTTGATGCTGTTCAGCCAGCCGGCAGGAGGCCCAGAATCCCATCCAGGCAGCCTGAGTGTTCTGAGCCATTCGGTGTCTCCACCGGAAGGCCAGGACAAGGATAGGTCTTCATACAGCTTCACCCTCCTCATGTGAGTTTTCATCTGTAAGTCAGGCCGTGTCAGGTCTTGGGTCTGCCTGTTTCTGTGCCTTGTCCCCAGAACTTGAACTTCTCCCCTGAGGGTGCCAGCTCATCTAACACGATAACCACCAGCTCTTACAAGGCTTTCTCATTAAGTGTCACCCTCACATTAGCCACATTGGGGGTGTTGGCTGAAGATAAGTAAGCATGATCACAGATGACACTCAGAGGCAGAAATAATTGTTCAAGGTCATAGAGCTAGCAAGTGGCAGAGCCAAGACTGGAATCCAGAGTGCAGCACAGTTTTGGACTTCGGGTCAGCCCATTTCCTCTAGTCAGAGTTACCTTGCTGGCTTTCTTCTGGCTCCAGTTGCATATGATAAAACAAAGGCTCTCCTGTGAAACTGATTTCACCCAATGAGATGGAGTGTGTCATGGCTGTTCCTCCAGTGGGACAGGTAGGTCTTTGAGGCCGAGGAAGTGGGGGAGGCAGTGACCTGAGTCCCAGGAGTCCGGGACAAGGCTGGCAATTGGTCACATAAACAGGAAAGCCTGTGCTGTGCATGGCTCCCTCAGCGTGGGCTCGGCACAGGCCAGCCGTCTCTTCAGGCACACTTGACACTTTTCCTTCCAGACTCCTTTCTAGGTGCAGACTTCCCAGAACTAGAAAATAAAGTTATATATGTTGTGGAGATAATGTGCCCCACTGCTACCGGACTTGGATATAATACAGCACAGAGGTATTGGAATCTCTGATGATTCCAATGACTGGCCCATTGCTGAGTGATGGGTCCTTAGTGTAGCCAACATGGCTCTTCCTTCAGGACAGTGGGTTGATCAGGGCCTTTATGTGTGTCCTGGGGCACCTGGCTTGGTGTAGGACATGGTCATGTTGACTGCTTTGATGCAGAGGTTTTCTGTCAGGCTGCACCTCAGGCCTTGACCCACTCACTTCTTCCTGGAAGAGGAGTGCATGGCCCTATGGTGCCGTAGGTTTGCTTGTAACAACGTGAGGACCTTTCCTCTCCATACTTAGGTACTCCAAAGAGGTAGCAGGAATTATGCACATGCTCAGGCCAAATCTTCTGTACCTTGGACCCTGCTTTTAAACTCTAGAAGATCCCTGAGCAAATGTTGGTTGAGTGCCCTTCAGAATAGACAGTCTAGAATTGCCTGTACTTCCCTCCCTTTGCTACTGCTGTTTCCTAAACCTGAATACAAAGTTGATCTTGAGTTGGATTAATAGCAGTTTCTTCTTGTAATGTATATTTTTAACTGTATTTACCATCAAATGGAAAAGGGAGGTAATTTTTTAATTTTAAAGGACTACTATTATTCCAGTCATCTTATCCCCTCTGAACTGAGTGTCTCTCTTCCTTTCTCTGACATTTACCCATACACTGGCATCCCTGTTCCGTTTGGCATATTTAATGCTGTCTTTCTGTTCCAAAGCACTTTGTATTTTTTCCTCTTCACCATTCAGCTGGTAGAAAGCTGCAAAGCTCCCAAGTTTCCTTACAATTAAAGGGATGCAGCCAGTTGGGATCACTACACCCACAGCTTGACCTACTTCTTTTCTCACATCTGTTCACATAACACAGGCAGAAAAGAACTCGGTATTCCTGCCAGTTAGTCCAGCCTTTCCACTGGGCTCTGGAGGGGCTGGCTAGCTACCTGGTTCCAGCAAGGACTTCAAGAGCTGGAATCCTTGAGCCAAAGTGGAGCCCTCCATGGAGCTGCCTGCGTGTCAGGGCCCTTAAATGCCCCTGCTGCTTCAGGCAGGTCCTGGTTTAGTGGGAATATCTAGTCAGGATCACCCAACTCCCTTACTTTTTGTGTTTGGCTAATGGGCTGGAAACCATTTGTCAGACACTTCACAAGATATTAACCCTTTGTGGTGTTTCCCTGCCTGATTAAGCTCATGGCGCTTAATCATTTAAGTGGCATCTGCACTAATAAAATTAAAAAAAAAAAAAAGATCACTGTCAGCCACATGGCATCTGTCACACACCAACTATGAAAAGCCACTGGAGCCAACATAGAGGAGGACCTTTCAGAAGGGGGCAGCCTGATTCCTAGTGTCTGCAGATTGTACTTAGAAACGGGAGCTGAGGCACCTTGTGACAATGACTGGCTTCCACTTGCAGATGCCTTTTTAAATAGGTCTTGAAAGGTGCCAGGTTTATAGTTGTGTTTATAGAAGGAGAAGCAGATACATCACAACCTTGTACTATTGTTTGCATATAAGATACATTTACACAGCTTGGTTCTTTTCTCTGTTGTATGCACATGTAAGTGATAGCTGTGCTTATGAAGAGGCTCCTGATGTGCACGGGGAGGGCACTTTTGCTGTTCTGTGCCTTGCTTGATCTTTTTCAGGGCAGAGAATGTAAAGAAAGTGCTGTGGGAGAATGCAAAAGTTCATTCACTGGAGAACTCTCTTGGTTCCCTGCAGGTGGGGAGGAGGTCGTGTTTGAGAATCCACCAGTCTTGGATGAAAGGGCTGCCCTTTACTCTGGAGTGCATAAGAAGCCCTTTGTCATCGATGGCTCTCCTGAGAAACCTCCTGAAGATGATTCAGACTCGCTCACTCCTTCGCCATCATCCAGCAGCCTGGATACCTGGGGGGCTGGCCGGAAGTTGGTCAAAACTTTCAGCAAAGTAGAAAACCGGGGTCTGATTAAGCCCCCCAAGAAGATGGGGACGTTTTTCTCCTATCCAGAAGAAGAGAAAGCCCAGAAGGTGTCCCGCTCCCTTACAGAGGGAGAGATGAAGAAGAGCCTCGGCTCCTTGAGCCACGGGGTAAGTACGGATGGCGTTTTCTTCTATGACCACCATCGCCGTAGGCACCACTTCCTGGTGTCCCTGGAGGAGATTCAGAGTGTCCGCAGGCAAATCCGCTTGAAGAAAACAGATACTAATTATTCCTGTTCCAGAGCTTTTCTCTGCCAGCGTCCCTCCAGAAAAGGAGTGAACGGTACCACGTGCGACCTGCCACTGCCCCGGCCGAAGGCCAAAGGGGGAGGTGGCAGCGGCTTCCCCAGCAGGAGGGCGCGTGGGCGCGCCTCGGTCAGCGAGTTCAATGTCACCTACGTGGTGGAGCGAAGTCTCTACAGCCACCTGAACCTGACCCAGCTAGTGCGTCCTGCCTCAGACAGGACCCTGAACAAAGCCGAGAAGCAGGACCTCAGGCGGTGCTTGCTGGAGGAGGATGAGGAGGCAAAGAGGAAGTGGGCTGCCACAGTGGACCGCTGTACTAAGAGGGTTCTCTTGAGAATCCACCAGAAGTCTGTGAGTCACCAAGACGGTCGTGAGGATGGCCTTGTCATTTCTGTGATGTGTAGTCAAGCATCATGGCCTTTCTTCTGTGGACCTTATTTTTCTCCCCTCTCTTTGCTGTATCTCTTTAGGATCCATTTCGCCATCACCTTTGATCTCTATCCCCACTGTCACCCAATAGTAGCTTTCTCGTTCTTTTCTGTTTTTTCCTTGCCAGTGGAAGCTATCTGAGTTTTAATTAAAGCTAAACATTGAAACTGATCCTGAGAGAGCTTTCCAGGGTACAGAGTTGGGGTCTGGCCACTGCTAGGAGCACTGTCTTGATCACTAGCCTTCAGGTCATTGACCTCAGAGGAGCTGACTCAAAGCAGGACATTTTCAGACTCCTAGTGATCCTCCTGTCTCAGCCTCACCAACCTTGGGATTATAGGTACCAGCGATCAATCCTGGGTCCTTGCAGGCACTTAGTCCACTGAGGTATTTCCCCAGCCCCCAAGAAGGACATTTTCATTCTTAAAAGACATGCTTGCTCTTTCAGTTGATTAAAACAATAGGAAGGAGCTCCCTATTTTAACCATCTCCACAGCTCTGGATTGGTGATCAGAAAGCACTCTTTTTATTAATAGGGACAAATGGAAAGTTCTTCACTCTAACAGAGAAAAAGTGTATTAGACCACTTTTGTTTTACTTATGTATGTTCAATGCTCCTAGCTTTTTAAATAGAGGGATTGACATTTATAGTATCTTCTACCAGCACTCTGAATTTTCTGAACATTGCAAGAAGTCCTTACTTATAAAAATAGAATGTTTTTTAGTTTTAATACCAAAAGATCAGAGAGATTTTTTTTCCCCTAGGGTGTAACGTTTTGAACTGCACATTGTAGACTTTTTCCCTGTGGAATCCCCACCTAACATTTAGCTTGCACAGTGCCCCGTGAAGCTGTGCAGATGAGGAGGAGCTGGCACTGCCGTCCTCTGGCACCTAGCTTCTCCCCGCTCTCCTGGGGAGCGGGGGCGCTGCTGGCTGGGGCCCTTTTGAAAGGTTTGAAAGGAGCTTTAGAACAGAATATGCTTCCATAGTGGCTTTTCCCAGGGTTCTTTGCATTCATGAATAGGATGTTCTTCCCTTGATGATTACTGTAATTTAAATTCATTCAGTTAAGTTCTGCTTTTGTGGAAATAAAGACTGATTGGTTAATGCCATCCTTAAAATGACCTTCTCTGTTCCCCACAGGATCACTGGTCCTTCCTAGCCATTGGGTTTTCCAAATATTCCCACATGTATCGACTTTCTTCTGAGATTTTGTTTTCTGTCTTTTCACATTTGTGATTCTGGCCACACTCTTAATACTGCTCCTCTGTCGCTGAAACTTTTCTTCTTGCTCTTTCTACATTGTGACATTTGTTTTTGTTGGTTTGCTTTTTGTTTTGAAATGATAGAATACTCTTTGTCACTCATTCAACCTCTGGTCTACTTGGACACACAGGCCTTTCGTAAAGTACCAGTCTCAACAGAACTTCTTAAAAAATCTTCTGAGGTATTATGTGCAGTTCATCTTCTTTTGAACCTTTTGGCCTGAACTTAATAGAATAGAACTACTTGTTAAGAGACAACTCACCACTGTGAGTTTACATTGTGTAACACTGAGAATTTGTCCAGTTCGACCAGCTTGAGTGGCTCCTGGGCCTTCATGTTATTTATTGCTGGATTAATATTACAACTTCATCAAGGCTGTTTTAGGAAGTCATATCACTGAGATTTGTGTTAATTGATGGTGTCTCAGTGATAAAATGTTGTGGATGAACATCTGAGCCAGTGTGTTTCTGAGCACCAGTGCCCAAGACCTTCCTCTCCCCCAGCACAGTGCTTTGTAATCTCTGTCACAAGCATCACTCAAATCGAATGTTTTAAAGATGCTACAAGCTGGAGGCAGTACTGGGTGCTTTTAATATTTGGTAAAGTATGTTCAGTGCTAAATTATAAACTTGTCCACAGCTAATCTTGTATGATAAGTATGATTGTATAGTCAAGAACATGAAATTTGATTTTCTTAATATCTGGAGATGTTAAGTGCTGTATTTTAAAAAAAGGTTTTTTTTGTTTAAGTACAGTGTCTATAGGGTCTCACTACATACATCCGACTCATAGTGATCCATCTATGTTCAGCCTCCCGAGAGCTAGGATTCCAGGTGCGGGCCACCACGCCATCTCAATGGCTACCTCAAAGTGCCAGGGTGCAGCAGAGCACAGAAAGAGCTGAGCTTTTAGGATTATGGTTTTTTATTTTGTCTTTTCCTGCTAGGGATGGAATCCAGACCCTTCTGCATGCTTAGTATGCACTCTGCCACTGAGCCTACACCACCCTAACGGTTTGCTTTTGTAAAGGATTAATCTTATTTCTTTGCCTCTTTCATTTACAAAGTTCTTTTCCATTCTCTTTGTCATATATTTCATTTATTTAATCCCAAAATAGGCAGTTTCGTTTACTCTTCAACCTTGATTCTTTTATCTTTCAAAAGTGCCATATTTGCTTGATGAAACTTCAGGGAAATGATAACGCTTTGAATTTCCTGGAAATGATCACATGTCTCACTTTTTCTTAGCATTCAATTTTTGTTTGGGAAAACAGACATGCATGGCATCTTGCAGTGTTGTCCATTTTGAAATTCAACCCTCCCGAAACATGTTTTCCACCGCATGCTCATCCCACTGGCTAGCTCCCCTCATCCCGAGCATCTATCCAAAATGTTTTTATGATTGTCTGTGCAAGACAGGGATACATTTAAAAATTTTCTTCACTTGTGCTTCATTTGTATAGGTCACCAAAGGTAATGATTGGTTTATTTTTCTTGTACTAAGTATTCTTTACAGTTTTCTTTCTCAGGGAGTGTTGTTTTGAGGGCTATTTTTGATCTTATGAGAAGAAAATGGATAATCAAGCAATCCTTATATTATTTATCAATTCCCATGGATATAAAAGAATTAACTCCAAATATCTTAGCATATCTCTGGGAGAGATTTTAGTTGATAGTGAAAATAACCAGCTCACTCTTTCAAGTTTTTTATTTTAGGCATAAATGCGTACAATGTGCATATGTAAAATTAGATGGATGTCTGATTTATTACAGTCATCATTTCCACATAAATTCTTTGTTGGTTGTTTCATATACATCAGAAATAATGTAGTGGGCTCCAGTGTCACAGTAGATGTTGTTTAAAGCAGGAACATGAAAAATCATAAAGTAATCAGGCATCTGTGTGCCATACTGTGTCTAAGAAACTTTGAGTCACAGGAAAGGAATTAAAGTCACTGCCTTCGCAAAAATGAGGAAAGTTGTTTGGCATTAGCTCTAGAAAAGGAAAGTTAATGCTAAGTTTTAGTTTGAGATGTGTAGCTTGGCTAAATGATATTTTTACACAAAGAGATTTTTGTATTTTTATAGAGTAGCCAAAGTCTACTTAAATTTCTTATAATAGAGCAAATGAGATTGTTGATATTTAACAGAAAGTTAGAGTCAGACCACTGGAAAGCAAGTCAACAGCAGTTTCCTTATAGCAGTGGCAGTGGTGCTGATGAAGCAGAAGAGCTTTGCGGCATCCTGAATGTTGGTCCCTGAATTCCTTCCTCCTTCCCTTCCTGTCCCTCCGCTGTGCCACAGATGCCACTTTCCACTGTGGGCTCCCCCTGGGGCCCTCTGGTTTTACAATGGAGCTTTCACATGGTAAAGCCCAGAGCCAAACTCCTGCTCTCCCTTTGCAGATTCATAGTGTTGTCTAAGCCTAGACTTCATGTAATAGTTTTCTGGATGAGCTACTAAGTTCTTAGCATGTATGTCATGAAAAGAAATGGAAGAAAACGACACAAGTGTCTGGTCTGTATCAAGCAGGGTGCTAGGGGTCTTCAAGTAGACAATGTAGATATTGTTTCATATATGTAGATGCCAAAGCTCAGAGGGTTTAGTGCTTAATCTGTGACCACATGGCACATAAGTGGCAGAACCAGCACTTGCGTCTGCCTTGTGCAACTTCAAAAACCCAGTCATTTTCCTCTTAGGGTGCTTCTACTTTCTCACTACAGTAAATTAATATATGACGTATGATCAAAAATTTAAAAATTTATTACAAGACACACTGCCATTGATCCTTATCAAAATACCCTTGTTTCCAACACACTTAGCCCATTGCCCTTGCCTCTTTCTGAAGCAGTTCTGGAAGTTCTTTTCATGGGTGTCTTTTGTTGCACTACCATGGCCATTGTAAGGTCCTGAGTAGAATGAAAACATTTATCATTCATGTTGGTTTTTTGCTTTGGCAAAAAGCCAGAAATCTCATGGTGCCAGATCCAGTGAATAAAGTGGACAAGAGCACACTGTAATTTTTCCTGAGTCTGCCTCTCCGTTGGACAGCACTCAGCAGCAATATTCACTGTATTTTTGATCATATCTTGTGAAGATAAAAAAGAGGCACCATTTTTTGAATTATACACCATATGTCTAAAGTATATTTATGTTAGATAATCAACATAAAGAGTATGCATTATGATTTTTCTCTTCATTGCTTCTGTTTAATAGGTGTTAACTAGGGCTCACTGAGCAACAAGGGACAGAAAATATTGGAGTCCAATTCTGCTATTCATCTTTCATTACAAGTTGCTTGAAAAAGATCACTAAGGGGGTGGGGGACAAGAGAAGTTTTTCCTAGAAAAACAACAGAAATTCAATCCAAGTTCTCAAAATATAAAATAATTGAAATATAAGGAATTTATAGAGTGTAAAACCAACTAAAAGGGTGATAAAATATCCGTCCATTTTTATAACATCAGCATCTTTCCTGTTGAAATTAAAGAGTGTGGTCAAAAGCAGCCACTGAATCTTTCTTTTTCTGGGCACATGTGGTGTTTTCACTTTATTCACTGTGAGAAAAAAGGTTATAATTAATTAAGTTGGGCAGCTCGATGGGAAAAAGTTATCAGCAGTTTTGGCTAGGGCAGGGAAGCAACGAGTGAGTAATCCTCTCGACCTGATTGGACTACAGTAAACATAACCTCTTTTCTCCCTTCTCAGTGACTTGAAATTAAACAAAAGCCTTTTAGAAAAAAGCATGCTCTCAGTAGTAAAGCAGAGGCCTTCAGACTTGGGTTTCAGAGACCACTTACTGATGACCCTTGATCGTCATTACTGTCTACAGCTGCTGTTAGAAGTTGAAAGAAAAGTTCCATGCCTAGAAACAGGAACTTTTATAGCACTAAACTTGTGAATTTTTTTTCCTCCCTTTGCTTTGAGTTTTGAAAACTAATTGTCTTGTGCGCAGTAAGAGGATTCTAGATCCCTGGTGGAGGCAGAGTGCCAGTGGTCTGTGAAGGGCAACGTAAGTGAAGTCTCTTTATGCCATGAGTCATGTGGGGTTTTTTCCTTATCATTTCCCGTTTTCCGCATTCATCCCGTACACGTCTTTGTGATTCAGAGAGGGCCTGCACAGGGGACATGTGTCGGGTTGTGTCAAGCCGGCTGGCCTAAGAGTAACTGAGTTATCCCCGCTGTGACCTTTGCTCTCCACAGAGAACTTGCAGTTTTGGAGGGTTCGACCTGACCAATCGCTCTCTGCACGTCGGCAGCAACAGTTCCGATGCAATGGTGAGTCTCTGTCCGGAAAGCAACAGATGTCAACATGGACGCTGACTTTGACAGGAGCTTCCCATTTAGTACCTTTGAGAATTGACACCGGCTTTCCTCGGTGGCCCTAAATCATACTTGGGAAGAAGGCCCTTTAAAAGATGTTGGGCTGCTCTATGGGGGAGGAAGGCCCACTGGCTCTGGCCTCTGTCTGTCCTCAGCAGCACAGCTCTTTGATTGGCTTTCCTTCTGGTTCCTTCAAGGGACAAAGCTGGATGGGTTTGTCCTCTGTGCTTGATGATTTATGCTCTCCACCCTCTTCCATACTTACTAGTTACACACATATAGTTCAGCCAGTGAGCCTGGCGGGTAGGGAACTGAGAGCGCTTGCTGGCCTCCCTAAGGACACTTCTTACCAATGGCCCACTGGGGATGGGCATGTCCTGGAGCTCATCTGCTCCGGCAGTGCCACAGGGAGGCCCTCCAGGCAGGGCGCACTTCTCTAAGGCCAGCTCCTCCCCAGAGGCGCGCTCCTGCTGCAGGGGTATGGGGAATTTAACCTGCATCTTTGTTCCTCCCACAAGTATTTTTCTCTTGAAACACTGTGGCTCATAACCCTGTTTCAGCTCAGAGTCCCATCTGTGAGTTGTGAACTACTTCAGAATTTCCTGGAAGATAGAATCTTTTATTTAAATAGAAAACCATTGATTCACAATCCAGTAGTTTGTTAATTTTTTCTTTAAAAAAATAAGAGGGCCTGGGAGATGGCTCAGTAGAATAAGTGCTTTCCTGGAGAGTGCAAGGGCTTGAGTTCAATCCCTGGTTCAACCAAAAAATTCTCCCTTTTTCAAAGGAAGGTTTGTTTTTAAATGCGGAATAAAATAAGATGGCCAGCGTCATCTAGCTGGCTCAGGGTAGGAGACACATGCTCTCAAGAGCTGACCGTGTGGACCATCACAGCAATAAAATCCACTCTGCTTGCTGGGTCCTCCTGCCTCAGCTCCCATACTGATAAGACTAGCACTTCCTGGGTGACTCCTGGGACCACCCCTCTCCTGCTCCCTTAGGCTGGGCTTGGGTGAACACTGGTACCTGGAGATTACTCTAACCCATGAAGTGCAGGCCCCTTGGGTGCTGAAACAGCGGAAAAACATAACTAGAGAAGAATGTACTAGGATTAAAGTTAAAAGTGACTCATGTCCTGTTTTAAACAAACAACCTCTTGGTCGATTTTAGTTTCTAATCAAAAAGATAAATGGCCACAGCACTGACTTAACATAAGAACTATCCCAAGAATTAGTCCCAAGAATGCTAATATTTTTCTGATAGTGTGGCCACTAATGGTTTGATTTAGATAATAAAACCTGGGCTGGGGAGATAGCTTGGCAATCTAAGTACCTTCCTGGCAAGCCCAAGGCCCCAGGTTCTGTCCCAGGAGGTACCGAACCCAGGGTGTGCTCTGGTAGCTACTGAGACTGGGTGTGGTGGCACATGCCTGTAATCCCAGTACTGGGGAGGCTAAAACAAGAGATAACTATGAGCTTGAGCTGCATAATGAGACCCTGAACCAAATAATAATAAGTAAATAAATAAAGCCTATTCCTGCCCTTCATTTTCTGTAACCGAAAGTTATTTAAATTTTATTTCACAGGGAAAAGAAGGAGATTTTGTGTACAAAGAAGTCATCAAATCACCGACTGCCTCCCGCATATCTCTTGGCAGAAAAGTGAAGTCAGTGAAGGAGACAATGCGGAAGAGAATGTCTAAGAAATACAGTAGCTCCGTCTCTGAGCAGGTACGTAGTTACACAGCAGAAAGCCCCTTCGGTGCTCTGGGGAAGCTGGAGACCATCATCTGAGATTATACACGGTGTTGAGTCTGTACGTTATTACCCTGCTCCAGACCTATGCTTTGTTTATATAGGCAAACATTCAATTCTGGACTCTCAGATTGAGTGCTCAGGGTGGTGCAGGCAGCACGCTTAGTACTGGTAATGCAAGTACAAGTGTTTGTGCGCCTTCTGCATCCAGACAGGAGGAGACAGACTTGGACAGAAATGGCCCATCATTATTAGTGCAATAAGCACTGTAAATGTGACCACGATAGGACTTTCTTAAATACCTTTGTTGCAAATTATCACCAGAACCCACCTAAAGAAGTGGCCTCAGGCTGCAGGCTTTTGAGATAGAGCCTGTTATTTTAGAAAGATGGAGAAAGTGTGTGAAGGAAATTCAGAAAATGCTTCCTGGTTACCAGACTTTGATAGCTGCCCATTTCCTTTGGAGTACTTTCACTAACTGGCCCTATCTGTGCCTATTAATATATCAGAAAATTGAGCCCCACCCCATTTGATAAAAAAATCGTTACCATTTCTGTCTTAATAGAATTGGTGGAAAGAATAAAAACAATTAGAGACCTGAGCCTTTAGGTAATTTTGGCCATTGGATTTCAAAGCCCTTTTCTCTGACACTCTAATGCTACTGATTTTGCAGCCTTTTTAAAATACATGTGTGAGGGTCAGGGAGATGGCTCAGTGGAATAAGTACTTCCCTGTCAAGCGCAAGGGTCTGAGTTTCAATCCCCGGTTCCACCAAAAAATAAAATACATGTGTGAGCTGGCTGACTGCATAAAATATGTAGGAACTCCAGTTCATCTTCCAAATCCAAGGCAGTGAAAAGGGTAGGGAAATCGGTTATCTTTGCTCTGCTGCTGCCCCCTGGTGGGCACAGTGAGCTAAACGCCAAGCATCTCCCTGTTGAAGTCACTCTGAACACCTTGACACTTGCTAGCCAGCCATCTGCACTTGGGACATAGTATGCACAGGTTTATGACAGAGGTTGTCACTGTAAGATCGGGAGTCATTTGCTCCCCTATCACCCCTGGGCAGTGTTTCAGGATGTTTTTTGGGGGTGCCACTAGGATCTAGCCAACAGTGCTGCAAACATAGTAGCGTGTTCGTGTGGCCCCACAGCAAAGCACGCTGGTCTGCAGTGCTCACAGAGCTCAGGCTGAAACCTCTAGCGAGTGACACATTTCAGTTTCTTCATTTCATCCCCCTTTCCTCCCCACTTCTCCCTCTATCCCTTGCTCCCCTTCCCATTGCAAAAAGATCTATTTCCCTACTGTTCATTGTCTGCCTTTTATTTTGCCCCTTATTTGTGATTTGGGTTTCTCATGTAAAAGAACCCGTATGATTTGAGCCCATGTGTCTGATTTATTTCACTTAATATTATGGCCTCAGAGGGCATCCATTTTCCTACAAATGACTAAAAGTTTATCTTTCTTTATGGCAGGGTAGTGCTCTACTATGTGCCAATACCAAATTTGTAAATCTATTCATTGGTTGATAGACAGATAGGCCAATGCCAAGATTTACCTATTATGAATTGTGCTGATAGAAACGTGAGTATCCACATGTCGCTGTAATATGATGTCTTTAACTCTTTTAAGAAGATTCTTAGGACTGACCAAATAGTTTAGCTTATTAAGGCACCTATAATCAGGCACAGGGGCTGGGGTTTGGTCCCCAGGTCTGCTGTGCCAGCCCTGCCCCCAAGGGTGCACTGAGACAGAGATTGAGACTGGGCATGGTGGTGCATGCCTGTAATCCCCAGTACTTGGGAGGCTGTAAACCGGAGAATCACTTTGAGTCCCTGAACACCCTGTAGACCCTTCTCTTTTAAAAACAAAACAAAACAAAACAAAAAAACAGTAAACTAATAGGCCAGAGAGATAGCTCAACAGACTAAGCACCTGCCTAGGCAAGTGCAAGGACCAGGTTCAAGCCAGCCCCCACTCACGCCTATAATCCCAGCCCTGGGGAGACTGAAAATAAGAGGATCACTACAAATCTGAGCTACATAGTGAGACCCCGCACTAAATGCATTAGAAATAATTTAAAAAGTAAACTTTTTCTCAATATAAATGTTTCCCTTGAAAGTAGATTAGACAGTCTTTGATAGTACCTTAGATGCTGCATTAATGGCGGGTTGTACTTGCTGCTGAGCTGCTCAGTTGTGCTGAGGCCCTAAGTCTTCAACTAAACATTTGATTTTTGCAGTAGATTTTTTTCTACTAGAGATTTCAAAAGTATCTATTTGAATATGCAAAACAGTTCTTTTTGCAAAACAGTTTTTGAATGCTTATTAAATAACAGGCCGTCAATTTAAAATTAAGAAATGATACAGGTTAAAAAATTTTTTTCAGGTTGAATTTTAAAAATGGTATTTAGAACCAAGTGTCACTATGAGGATCAACTTGATGAATGTGGCTGCAGCCCCCATTGCTGAGAGTGGCAAAACAATCCCTGTGACCTTGTGAGACTGAATGTTCTTAACCCTTTCAGGACTCGGGACTCAGTGGCATGCCTGGCTCCCCGGCCTCTGCCCAGCCTGACTCTGAACACATGGACAAACCCAAGCTCAAAGCAGGAGGATCTGTGGAGAGTCTTCGGAGCTCTCTGAGTGGACAGAGCTCCATGAGTAAGTCCAGTTTAGTTGTGGATGGTTTCCTTGGGAGATAAAATCAAATGTGTTGAGCTTCCAATTTAGGCAAGTTCATCATGCTCAGTAGGACCTGTTTCCTCAGGGAAGGGTGAGAGAGAACCAGACCCATAAAAGACTTGCAGTTTGAGTCAGACTTGTTTGGTAATAGATATAAGCAGTGGCACACGGAAGGGTGATTAATTTTTGGCTGGGGAAGATAAAGAACGGGTGAGAGGAAGGAAGGGGGGGTGGTAAGCTACAGGAAGGGGCATATCAAGGTGATCAGTAAGGTAAAGAGGGTAGAATTGCAAATGTCACCGGTGACAGGTACTGTTCAGCTGCCCCAGGCCCAGGAGTGGTTGGTGTTGGCCAAATTGTAAAGGGGAAGGGGTCAAGTTTAAGTCCATGGCTCTTAAGTCCCTACCCTTGGGAAAGTCACAGGCCTCTTATAGGGTGTTTCCTGGTCTGTGAAATGTAGCACTGGCTTATGATAGCAATGTGAGGCCGTGGATGTTAAAGGAGAAGCCCAGTGTCCGGTACCGTGGTGCCTTCATCAGCGAGCCCCGTGGCACATGGGTTCCTCAGTCATCAGGACAGGGTGTTGCATCGGTAACTTGATGTGGGAAGTCAAGTGTGCTACCTCTTCTGTTCTGATTTGAGGTCCTGGGATTTGGCTCCCATTCCTGGGCTTCACTTTCCTGACCTGCAGTCCCCTCTATGCCTTTCAGCTTAGCCCTGTGGGAAATCTGACTTAGCTTCTTCCTTCCACGTTTCCTGCACAGGTGGTCAGACAGTCAGCACCACTGATTCCTCCACCAGCAACAGGGAAAGCGTCAAGTCAGAGGATGGGGACGATGAGGAGCCACCCTACCGGGGCCCCTTCTGCGGGCGAGCCCGGGTGCACACTGACTTCACCCCCAGTCCCTATGACACAGACTCACTCAAGCTCAAGGTGGGTCTCCAGGGCTCAGAGAAGCCCATCTGGACTCCTTTCTTCCTTTCTTTTCCTTCTTCCTCCCTCCCCTCCCCTTCCTTTCTCTTTCTTCTTCCCCTCACCTCCTTTCTGCTCTTCTCCCTTTCTCTCCCCTCCACTCATCTCCCCTCCCCTCCCTTCCCTTCCCTGCTGGAAACTGCTGCTTTCAAAGTTGAGACAGATCTAAGACACATCTAATCTCTGTCTCTGTATGGCTGTATCTCTTTCTGTCTGTATCTCTCTGTCTCCCTCCCCTCCCTCTTTTCCCTCCTCTCCCTCCCCACCTCCCTGCTGTTCACAGGGCAGGGCTTGCCACTAACTTGTGAGTGTTAGGCAGTTCTTTGCCTGGGAAGCAGGAATACTCAGAGTAATGAATGACTATTTTAGAGTCAGATGGGAGACAGTACTGCAGCCCAGGCCCTGAGGTGCCAGAAGGAGGGCAGCCTGTGACCTGGGCCCTTGTGAGATCCAGCATAGTTACAAGTTCTGCCTCTGCCAAAGCCCCTGTCATGTGCTGTGTTGATGGCTCAGGAAGGTCGTGTGTCGCACTCTGGTTCTGCCATTTTTCCTTCTGTATGACTCACTGTGTTTCAAAATGCATCTGACGGAAAGATCTGTGTTCCCTGGACCATAGAAAGGAGATATTATTGACATAATCAGCAAGCCACCCATGGGGACCTGGATGGGCCTGTTGAACAACAAGGTTGGCACCTTCAAGTTCATCTATGTGGATGTGCTGAATGAGGAGGAGGAGAAACCCAGGCGCCCCACCAGGAGGAGGAGAAAAGGAAGACCTCCACAGCCCAAGTCCGTGGAGGATCTCCTAGACCGGATTAACCTGAAAGTCAGTCCCTTCTACTTATCCCTCCTCCAAAACTAAGCAAGGGGAGGGCAGGTTTGGGCTAGACTAGGGGTGGAGCTATGCCACCTAACTGGTGACCCTTGGTGTGATGTGTAGCCATGACAGAGAAGAAGTTAGCGGAATTGGCCTGTGGCCCTTGACCTGCTCTGTGTGTGATGATATAAGCTGTAGATCAAGTGCTACAGGTCAGGCTGTGAGGACAAACGCAGTGCCTTCCACAGGCCAGCTCCACAGAGCCAAGGAGGCATCTCCCTTCCCGCGTCCCTCTCCCCAGACTCCCAGAACCTGGCAGGTGGGTCTGCAATGGGAGATTCTCTTACAGAACACTGTCGCTCCTGAGATATTTGAGGAGCCCACAGAGTTGAATTTTAATGCCTCTATAAATGAAGGAGGGGCCTTCTCCCTAGTGGCCATGTAGTGATAAAGAAGTTAGTTCACATCAAGGGCTCAGTAATGATGTGGAAACCATCACAGTCTGCCCAGTATATCTTCTACCTGTGATTAATAAAACAGTCT
The DNA here is from genome assembly GCA_004027165.1 of Ctenomys sociabilis. Lineage (NCBI taxonomy): Eukaryota > Metazoa > Chordata > Mammalia > Rodentia > Ctenomyidae > Ctenomys > Ctenomys sociabilis. The sequence goes on along the minus strand of PVKA01029313.1, from coordinate 3,916 downwards.
GCCTGCCTGCTGAACTGGTGGGCTCAAAGGTATAGATAAGTTGTGAATGGCACTAATCTTGATTAACATAAAAATGAGTAAAGAGCAGAGGGGCCTGAGGCTGGTAGTTGGCTGTGTGATGAGAGGCAGGGCCCCTGATTCCCTTTGGTCCTGTCTCCACACCTCCCAGGAGCACATGCCCACTTTCCTGTTCAATGGATATGAAGACTTGGACACCTTCAAGCTCCTGGAGGAGGAAGACTTGGATGAACTAAATATCAGAGACCCAGAGCACAGAGCTGTTCTTTTGACAGCGGTGGAGCTGTTACAGGACTATGACAGTAAGTCCCTGCACACACTCAGGGTCATTGGTCCAGAGCCACAGTCTTTGGGCACTAGTAGATCTCTTGTAAATTCCCAGCAGGTGCTGATCTCCTTGGAGTCCCACATGTTGTCTTGCTCATTCCAAAATCAAGGTCAGCTTCATAGTGCACTGGGCCCTCGTGACAATTGGCCTGGCCTATGAACAGTGTGGGTTATGACCAGAATTTTAGTTTTAGCTTACAGCCAAAGACTTGAGTTATGACCCAGATGCTGACTACTTGTGCTTGCAGATTGTCTCAATACAGATGTAACCCCTAAAAAGTTCTGGAAGGAACATTACCACATCCTTTCCTGTATGGGGTTAAATCCTGGGCCAGTGTCTCTCTAAGAGCACTGAGATCTGCCTGTGCACAGGAGACTCTGAAGGCTGAGTATAGGAGCCTGAGCCTTCATTTTATGACTTGAGTTACAACTGCCCCTCGGGAATAAATTGAATTCCCAAGTCTTTGGCCACCGAGTGCCAAAGAGCTCAAGGCCATTAATTCCACGGACAGACATTCCTGTTAACATGAAAGCAAAACACTTCTTTGGTAGTCCTGACAGCTTTCCTGGCATGTTTCTAGGTAATCCTTGAGGATACCACTACCCCATGTGACTGAGAGAATGAGCTGCTGTCTTGTGTGTGCTGCCTTAGTATCTGTGGGGTAGGCAGTCTCTCGCAGGTCGCTAGGGTCTCTGGGTACAAATGTGACTGATTACTGGGAGTTTCCTGCCCAGCTTAGGGTTATTTCTCAAAATCAGGAGGTATTTTCTTACTGAACAGGCTGATTAATGTGAAATTAATCAGTTTCTGTTAAAGAAGCAAATAAATCTCTCTGAAGTGAGTATGTGGAGCAAAACGAGTCCAAATGAGTGGGTGACAGCTTAGATGTACAGTGTATGAGAGAATACAGGGAGCTGGCGGCCTTATGGGCTCTGCCAGGTGGATCCTCCCACTGCTCCATTAGCCCTGTCCTATTGTGCTCTTTATTCTTCAGTTCCACATCATGAACATTAATGAAATTAATCATCATGAAGGTAGTCTTATCCTTTCCAGTTCCTGAATTCAAATGCATCTTCTTTCAAGTGCTTTGCTTCGAGATATCAGTAGCATTGTTTTTGCTAAAAGATGGCAAAATGATGGTTAATGACGGGGAGAAAAAAGTCACGCATTACAGATGATCCCCAACGAAGGGCTTTTTTGACTTTGTGGTGATGGGAAGGCATAGTGGAGTAGAAACCATACTTTTTAAATCCTGGTCCTTTTCTGAGCTAGCAATGCACAGCAGTGACAGTGCTCTCCGGAGGCCAGATGGGGCAGCAGCTGCAGCTCCTGGGCATAGTCATGAGGGTGAATGAAGTTAGGGTGCTCAGTGGGCTCGGGGAATCAAATGCAGTTTTAGTTTAGGTAACTTCTGGTGGAGGTTCTGGAGGAGCACCTGGCTGAGTCCATCAGACCCAGAATGCTTGGAGGCAAAGGGTGCCAGTGCTGCTCCCTCATTTCTGAGTATGCCCTCCAAGTGCATTGGTAGCACAGAGGGATGCACGCCATGAAATAGGTGTCTGAGCCCTGGTAGCCGTAAGGGGTACCTTGGTGTCCTTTCTTCATCATTGCTAGTATTTATAGCTCTGAAGAGAAACCCTGGGGCCTGTGGCCAAGTTGTGAGTAAATGACCTGGGACGCTGCCCAGTACCTGTGGCCAACTACACCGCTGTGCATTAATACTCACCTGTTTTCCTGAATCACATCTGCTCTGTAACATAGCCCATTTGCTATTCCTCAGCCATGGAAAATGGGTGGTTTCAGTGCATTGTCTACTCCATTTCCTTCATTGAGCAAATGGACAAGGACCAAAGCTAGTTCCTTCTCAGAGAGCAGCCATCTGGGCCTAGTCTGTGTCATGCTGTGTTAGTCCAGACCCCTTGTTCTAGGCTTGCATCCCGAAATTTGTGCCAGGGACATTATGGAGGAGGGTATATTTAGTGTTCCTGATGCTAAGAAGGCCAAACATGGTGGCTCACACCTATAATCACAATATTCTCAGTGGCTGGGGCAGAGAGATTGCAAGTTTGAGCCCAGCCTGTGCAGTTTAGCAACTTAACAAGGTCTTGCTCAAAAGAAAAATGAGCTAGAGATATAGCTCAACGTTAAGGTCCTGGGTTCAATGCCTTGTAAAATACACACACACACCAAAGTCCCTTTGCTTCTTATAAATCCTATTTGGATTTGTACATTACCAGTATTTGGACTTTTCCTAATAACCAAGGTAGTAATTTCTTTTATTTGGTTTAAAACAAAAGCTTCATTCCCTAGGGTTATAAGACTTTACCTCCAACATGGTTCAATTCATTACATTCATTGCATTTCAAATGTAGTCCCTCTAAGTCACTGATAACTTAGAGGACTATAGTAGCTTTCTCTCAGACTAGATTTCTTTTTTTTTAATGTATTTGGTACAGGGTCTCACTGCACAGCTCAGGTTCACAGCGATCCTCGTCTTTTTAGCCTCCTCAGCCTGGGGATTACAGGCATGTGCCACCACGCCCAGTGTCCATGGCCTGGTCAGCATGCCTGGGGCGGGGCCGGTGCAGTATCGGGGATCAAAATGGGTCTCTGCACTTCATAAGCAGTTTAGTCCACTGAACTATCTCACTGGCCCTGTCAAACTGAATTGTTTGAACTGAAGAGACAGAGGTCTGCTGAGGTCTTTAAAGGTTTGTGATCTTGAAAGTTTTATAGCTTAACCATCCATGATAGGAAAAAGTCCATCCCCAGCAAGCAGATCTGTCCAGGTCCCCCAGTCTTTGGAAAAGGCAGCTTCCGAAGGGGTTTGGCAGGGAAAGACCCTGGTTGTCAGATTCTCCTCTTTATATTCTTAGGGTTATTAAGTGTAAGTACACTTTCAAAACTTTCTTAAAAAATATTTAATGGTAATAAAATACACATACCCAAAAGTTTATCAAACCACTTTTAAATGTACAGCTCAGTACAGACATTTTATGAAAATTGTTATCAGGAATTGTGTCAAGTGTGCAGTAGAACATAGAAAAATAAAATAAAATAAATTTATACACATGTACTTCTTAAATTCCACTAAGTTACTATGTTGTCAGCTTTATTTCAGTCCCATTCATTCATTCACTGATTCAGGCTACAACGGGGATTAAACCCAGGGCTTCCACACTGAGATAAAATTTCAGTGCTTATGTTGTTACGTTATATTATGTCATGTCATTTGTTTAATTTTGAGACAGGATCTTACTAAGTTGGCCAGGCTGGGCTCAGACTTGGAGTCCTTCTGCCTCAGTGTCCAAGTGATCCTCATTTTACAGCTTATTAAAGGGCGGCTCCCCAAGAACCCCTTGCCCTCTGCATCCTCCTTTCCCAGGGAGCAGCTGTTGAGATGACGAGGCTGCCTCTGCTCTCTGCTGCTGTAGTTTCCGAGGGTGCCCAGGGTGCCTCAGCATGTGCTCCCGTGTGCCTCAGCATGTGCTCCCTGGGTGCCTCAGCATGTGCTCCCTGGGTGCCTCAGCATGTGCTCCCTGTGTGCCTCAGTATGTGCTCCCGTGTGCC
>PVKA01029312.1:0-28428 GCA_004027165.1 Ctenomys sociabilis | reverse complement strand
AAGATAAACCCTGAGAAGACTTCAATGACCACATAGGAAATATAAAGTTCATGTGTTGATATATAAGTTTTGATCTACCTAGGTCTTAACCATCCAGCAGAAAAGTATAAAAGTATAAAAATGAAGTATACATCATGAGCCCATAATATTAAGCTGAGCTGTAAATGGATATGGTCGACAATTTCTTTGAATAACTCCCGATGGTTGCAGAATGCTGGACTGTGTTGGATTGTGGTGTTGAGTTCAAGCACCTAAGGTAGTTGAATGTCAACGGAGTGCCCACTTTTGACAGGTGTAGACAAAGGAAGGGTTTTAGAAAGAAAAAATCATCCTGTGTGTGTATAGACAGTACAGTTGGGATAGATAACACTGTGTTTCTACATAATTCTATGAGAGGCAAGATCTGCACTATTGGTGGTGGGACAGGATATTATGTTGGCTTTTAGTGCTATGGTCATCCACTAGGTAAATAATTATTGATTCTTTGATATAATTCAGCTATATAAAAACCTGTAAATATAATATCATGTATGCACCTTGTACAATACCAAAACGTTATGAAAACAGTTTGCAATGTATTATTTCATCGACTCGGTATGGTTATGGTGTTTTGAAACTGTCTGATTGACATTTGTATTTCAATAAAATAAAAATAAATGGAAAAAAAATATTTATAGGAGTATCACAAGTTTTAATAGAAAATATTATCAAAATCATCACCTGCATGGGCTGAAAGAGATGAAAAATATACCAAAGAAAGAGACTTCTCAACCCCAAACTTTGTAAGCAGGAAGAAGTCTGAGAAAAGCACCGAGCTGCAAACATTATCTGCCTTTCATGAAAAAGAAAAGTTGTTTTAGAGAGCACAACCTTGAACACAGAAGGAGGAGCCAAGAACCACGAATGTATGTACTCTCAGGCCCTGGTTGTCAATGAAGGAGACACCAATGAGTCACCTGATAAGTTTCAAAAACATTAGGGGCCAGTGACTCTTATATCCTTTCTTTTCCTGTGGTTATCGCATCGGTATGCTTCCATTGGATAGTTGGCTTGTTGGGGGAGGCAGACAGCTTATTTCTCACAGGCTTTCACATTAAGATGAAAGCACATTAAAGAAATTGGACTCAAAGCTTCTCATCTGTGCATGGACTGATTTAGAAGATGATGGTTTAGACTCTGAGCTGGTGCTGTGAGGAGATGAGAGCTTGGGGGAGGGGATTCAGAAGGAGATGAGTGTGTCATTGCACATGAGAAGTCATAACACTTGAGAACCAGATGGTATCTGTGATAGCCCATGTCTGAAATTGCCTCTGGTGAAATTCATACCCTGTGTAGTCCATTTCTCTTACACACGCAGTGGGGCTGATATGTGTGAGTAACAGAATATTTTCAAAGGATGATAGGTGTCTACAGTGGGTAGGTTATGAAAACCATGGTAGCTCTTCACTTTCTCTCTTGAGTCACCTACCATGAGAGAAACAAGCTACTATTATATGACATACTCAAGTAGCCCTACTCTGCTGAATTTCTTATCTACAGAAACTGTATGATCCTAAGTTCAATCCCTGGTACAGCAAAAAAAAAAAAAAAAAAAAAAAAAAAAAAAAAAAAAAAAAAAAAAAAAAAAAAAAAAAAAAAAAAAAAAAAAAAAAAAAAAAAAAAAGAATGTTTATTTAGGGCTAGGGAGGTAGCTCAGTAGAATAAGCACTTGCCTGGCAAGCACAGGGTCCTGAGTTCAATCCCTGGTACCACAAAAAAAAAAAGAAAGAAAGAAAGAAAGAAAGAAAGAAAGAAAGAAAGAAAGAAAGAAAGAAAGAAACTGTATGATATAACACATATTTATTACTTCCTTAAATAATTAAGTGTTGGAATACTTTTGTATGCAGTAGAAGATAACTGATACACATGAAACTTAGAACTTCACCATATAATTAGAAATTTAGATTTCAAGACATCATTAAAGCATTTCTGGAATGTTATCCTTCAATGTGTTTCAGACCGACTGTCTATAGCTATTAGATGACCATACATGATGTTGTCTTAGTTACTTATCCTGTTGCTGAGATATAATACCTGAAACCCACAGATTAGAGGAGGAACTGTTTATTTCAGCTTAAAGTCTACAGAAGTTTCAGTTCATAATCAAGGCTCCAAGACAGGGTGGCCTGGCAGAGGGATGTCACGGAGGAGAAATAATTCATTGAGTGGTGGGCAGCAAGCAGCAGGCAAGCCCCACATGTTCCATCCGGGCTATGACCCAACTGATTGGCGCCATCCACACTTAGCGTGGGGCTTCCACTAGCCATACCCAGAACTATGCTAATTCCCCTCAGTGCATTAATTTAGTACCATACCTTTATTTGTTTGTTTGTTTATTTATTTATTTATTTTGGCAGAACCAGGGATTGAACTCAGGCAGGGATTAAACTGAGGCCCTTGCACTTGCAAGGGGAGTGCTTATTCCGCTGACCCATCTCCCGGCCTCAAGTACCATACCCTTAATCCCAGTACCATATGCCTTAGATCCAGCCAGCTCTGGAAGCCCCACCTATGAGCACATGAATTTTGGGGTGTACATCTAGACACAAGCCATTACAGTTGTTAAGAAAATATTAATTTTAGCTATCCTTAACATATTATTTTTGTAAAGCTTCAGAGAAAGATGAAGTATAACTTTAATATGACTTCACCCTCCAGAAAGAACAGCCATCTTCAAGAGTCACATGGAGAGAAAACTTTCTCTCAGGTTGTCACAGATGGCAAACTGGTCAAGCAATAACCATGACTCATCCACATGGCTGACATTGACCAGGGATCTACAGAGGGAGGTACGGGGTCACAGGATAAAGCCTGTGGTGACTTGACTAACCTCATCAGATACAAAAGCTACATTTTTCATTATATAGGTCTTGCTTTATCTCAGTCTTAACCATCCAGCAGAAAAGTATAAAAATGAGGTATATAAAATAAGACCATAATAATAAGCTGAGCTGTAAATGGCTCTAGTCAACAATTTCTTCAGATAACCCACTATTATTGTGGACTGCTGGACTGTGTTGGATTGTTTCACTGAGTTCAGACACCTACAACAATTGAATGACAATGGAACACCCATCTTTTTTTTTTAATTTTTGAGAAGGAATGTTTATTTATTTATTTATTTATTTATTTATTTATTTATTTATTGTCTTTTTTTTGAAACAGAGTCTCACTATGCAGTTCAGGCTGGCCTTAAGTTCACTTTGTAGCTCAGGCTGATCTCAAACTCATAACAATTCTCCTGCCTCAGCCTCCCGAGTGCTGGGCATGCACCACCACACCTGGCTAGGAATTTATTTTTTTTAGCTGGCACAGGCTACCTTTTAAAAAAAAAAAATTTATTTATTTATTTTATTGAAGTACAAATATGAATCAGATGGTTTTAAGACACCTTAGCAAGACAAATTCGATAAATTAATACATTGCAAACTGTTTTCATACTGTTTTGGTATCATACAAGGTGCATACATGATATTATACTTACAGACATTATTATAGCAGATGTCTCTTATCAGTAAATTAAGAGTGTAGCTGTTTACTTATCTTATTTTTTATACCTGAATTATATCAAAAATTCAATAATTATTTTCCTGGTGGATGACCATAGTACTAGAAGCCGACATAATATCCTGTCCAACCACCATTAGTGCAAATCTTGCCTCTCATAGGATTATGTAGAAGCACAGTGTTATCTATCCCAATGGAATGCCCATCTTTGATGGACTAAACAAAAAAAAGGGGATACAAAGGAAGAACCATTTTGTGTTTGTATAAACAGTACAGTTAGGATAAATATGCAGTACTTCTGCATAATTCTATGTGAAGCAAGATTTGTGCTAATAGTGTTTGGACAGGATATTCTGTTATCTTCTTGTACTATGGACAACCACTAGGAAGATAACAAGGTAGAAAGTATTAATTATTGAAACTGTACTATAATTCAGCTTTAAAAAAATAGGATGACTATACAGCTACATTCTCTTAATTCCTTGATTAGAAACATCTGCTCTAATAGTGTTTGTAAGTAGAATATCATGTATGCACCTTGTACAACAAAAAACCACTACAAAAAGTGTGCAATATATTAATGATTGGATCTGTCCTGCTAATTTGATTTGAAACTGTCTCATTGCTATTTGTTCTTCAACAAAATAAAATTAAATTAAAAAAAGAAATAATTTCTGAAGTAAAAAATGTAGTGATAACTACAATCAAAGAAGTACTAAGAAGTATATACTTATAAAAAAATAGAGCAGAATATAAAAATGATGGAATCCCCGATAAGCAATATAGGAAAGAAAAAGAATGTATGAAACAGATCCAAAGTGATATACAGGAAATTAAAACCTCAATCACAAGCTAGCAAATCCGTTTGAGTGAAAGTGAAAATACTTTCTGACCTTAAAGACACCACTGCGGCTAGTGAAAAAGTAAGCAAAGATCTCTTCAAAACAACTAGGATGCAGGAAAAATAATTTAACACCTGAAAGATGATGCAAAGATGAACAATGTGAGACTAACAGGCATCAATGAGAAGGAAGGAGTCAATACAAATGATATAAAAAGAACATGGGCAGATGTAATAGCAGAAAACTTCCCAAATATGGAGCAACAGTCTGACATTCAAGGAATCAAAGCATATAGAACTCCAAATAGCATCAACCCAATTAAAACTACTCCCAGACATACAATAATCAAGATCCCAGAAATTCAGCACAGGAACAGTATACTAAAAGCTGCTAAAGAAAAGAAACAGATCACATTTAGAGGAAAACCCATCAGAATAATGGCAGATTTCTCTTCACAAATCAAGTCAAGAAGTGCATGGAACAAAGTACTTCAAGTCTTGCAAGAAAACAGTTCCAACCCAGACTGATATATTCTGCAGAACTCTCTTTCAAGTATAATGGAGAAGTAAAATACTTCCATGACAAAGAACAACTAAAGAATTTCATGATGACAAAGCCAAGCCTACACAGACTACTAAATGATGTTTTAGAAAGGGAACAAAATGATCACAATCTCATGAATGAGAATGGAAAGAACCCACCAAATAGGGCAAACAAACACAGGAGAATAAGAGGTATACAATAGTAGTCTTTCAGTTATTGTTTTGTATGCAGCAGCAAAATATTTCCATCAGCACACTCTACCAATGGACTTTTATGCACCCTATGGGTCAAGATTCCATATGGGACTACAGGGTGGATTTCAAGGAAATAGCTGTAGCTCAGTCCCACAAGTGACCCCTGACCACCAGTATGTGTCATGGTCATTATCCATAGCCACAACACACTAGAACTTTGTGTGATATCCTATCCCCAAACTGTCAGAAGTGATGGTCATTTATTTGTCATTTACCTTGTGTTTTATTCTTAGTATTTCTTCAGTATCATGAAAACTTTTTCTTAGTTCAAATGTTTTGAAACATTTAATTTTTAACTAATTAGTATTTAATTTTCTGAATAATGCTTAATCTTAATTTTTGCTTTAAGATTTATACTATATCTTTGAATTACAATTTGTCTAAAAGACATCATATGATATCCTCTCCTAGTATTAGAAACTTTAAGAAGTATTTCTATTTTCTGTTGACTTTATATTACTTCTTCCCTGTCCTTTATACACACATACACACACATATATAGGAAAAATATATGTATAACCTGACATAAGATTCGTACTGTTTCACAGAAATCTTCAATGATCTTTTAAATAAGGGTTCATCTAATATATTTTATATAGTCCTGCATAACTATCACTTTGGGAGCTCTTTATTGTTCATCAAGGAGCATACTGCAACTTCTCATGCTTTTTTTTTTTTTGTCTTTTTGAGACAGGGTCTCACTATGCAGTTCAGGCTGGCCTTAAGCTCACTTTGTAGCTCAGGCTGGTCTCGAACTCACAACAATCCTCCTGTCTCAGCCTCCCGAGTGCTGGGATTACAGGCATGCGCCACCACGCCCGGATTCTCATGCTTTTTGAATTATGCTCTTTGTTATTTCCTTTATGCTACGTCTGGAGGTATTAAAATATTTCAAGTTTGTATAAGTAGAAAATATTTTACTTTTAGTTTTCAAAGGTATGTTTGCTAAGCATAAAATTCAAAGAGGATAGGTCTTTTTTTTCTTTCAGTCCTTTAGGTAGTCTAGTTTATTACACACTTGGTCCTTTTTTTTCTTTCTAATGTGGAATAAGATGTTATTTAATTTTGTTCTTCCACAGCTAATATTTTTATGTATATGCTTTTGCCATTTTTTCTTTATAATAAGGTTTGAATAATTTTTTGTGTGTATCTTGGTATGATTTTATTTAAATTTTTTGTGCAAAAGGTTCACTTTTTTTAGAAATGTGCTATTATAAGTTGAACTAAACTCAGAAATTTTAAATTTTTAAATATTTATTTCCTACTCCTTTCTACTTTGAGAATTCTAATTATGTGAATATAAAAAAAGAAAGATAGGAGCAGTTAATGCTTACAATTTTTGTTTTTAGTCTTGATTTTTTTCCTTTCTTGAATTTCTTATAACTTCTTAGTTATTGTTTATTTTTTAATACATTTAAATCTGGTAATCTGAAAAACTAATTTGCACATAGCATCATGTAATACAGAAACCATTGTTGGATTCCCATTACTTTGTTTAGTGAAATCTTGTATCATGTATAATGCTGTTTTCTTCTGTCACTATTTTGTATTCTTTAAAAATAATAATAAAAAGTACAAACAAAACAACCTGTTAAAAGTAAAAAAAAATAAAAGCTGGAAAAGAAAAAGGAATTGCATTTGACCTAACTTTTCTCCCTTTAGGTTTCTTCTTGAAAGAATTAAATACATAATATTGCAGCAATGCATGCACATTCATATTTATACAGCAGCACAACTTACAGTGGTTAATCTTGGAAGCAGGCTATATATCTATCAGCAGATGAATAGATAAAGGAAATGTAGCATTTGTACACAACGGAGTAGTAGTTTGCCATAAAGAAGGATAAATTTGAGTCATTTGTAGGAAAATAGGTGTGCTTCAAAAGGAAGTTGTTAAGTGAACTAAATCACACATGCTCAGATATTACATGGTTTCTCTTATTCAAGGAACCCAAAGTGCAAATAAATTAAAGACAAAAATAAAAGATAGATAATAGGATACAGAGACAGCTATTTTGTGAGTGGGAAGAAAACTAAGAGATGGAGAAAGGAGAAAGGGAGAGGAGGGAAAATGGATGCAAAAGGAATCAAAATGTGTTATGCACATGTACCAACTCCTCATGATGAATCTAATCAGTGTGTAATGCAAGCATATATAGGAAAAGTTAAAAATTTTAAGAAGTGTACAAATATGAGTTCTCCAGATCAAGAAGTGTATCAGATCTAGCCTTGGTGGCACATGCCAGCACCCTTGGAGAATGAGGTAAGAGTTCAGTTCCCACTTGGGGAACTTAGTGAGGACAAGAGGGTGGGGGAGAGAGACAGACAGACAGACAGACAGACAGAGAAAAGGACAGAAAGACAGAGAGACAGAGACAGAGACAGAGAAAAAGAGAGAAATGTATCAAAAGCATTAAAGCTATGTGATAATTAGATAGTCATGTGCAAAATAATAAAATTGGGCCCTTGACTCTATCATATAGAAAAATTAACTCAAAATGAATCAATGATCTTAATGTAGGAACCAAAACTATAAAACATTAGAAGAAAAAAATAGCAAAATTTTATGATCTTGAATTTAGTAATAGACTCTGTCTCACATACATATGCACACAAAAACAAGTGACAAAAAGAAAAAATAGATAGACAAATCATGTTGAAAACTTCTATATACAATTATATAAAATAAAAAGGGAAGTAAAAATATGCTGAGACCACTGAAGCTAGAAACACAATAAACCAAACTTAACAGGATATAGCAAAAGAAGTTCTTAGAGGAAAGTTTATAGTGATGAGTGTGTATGTTAAGAAAAACAGAAAGATCTCAGGTAAACAACCTACCTACCTAGCTTTATAGCTCAAGAAACCAGAAAAAAAGAACACACTAACCTCAAAGTTAGGAGAAGAAAGGAAATAATAAAGATCAGAGCAGAAATAAATGAACTAAGGACTAGAAAAACAACAGCAAAGATCAATGGAACTGAGTTTAAAAAAATATACAAAACTTACAAACCTTTAGCTAGACTGGCTAAGAAGAAAGACTCAAATCATTAAGGTAACCATAAATGAAAGAGAAAGCGCTATAGCTGATATCACAGAAATAAGAAGGACAACAAGAGACTTGCTATGAATAATTATATCCCAACAACTTGGATAGCCTTTAAGAAATAGATAAATTCTTGAAAGCATACAAGCTACCAAGACAGAGAAAATCTGAGCAGGTCAGTAGCGAATAAGGAGACGTATCAGTGATTACAAGATGAGCACCTGGGAAAGCCCAGGGTCTCGGAGCCCATAGTAAAGTGCCCAGGAGCAGAACAGATGCGAGCCTTGGCCATACCTTGCCCTTCAACTTTTTAACTCTTCTGAAGGAGTTTCTGTAGTAAAATGAGCTTCCTTCAGAGAGTTGGCTTAAGAAAACGCCCCTGCTGGTTCCTGTGACCAAGTCCCTCACTTATGGGAACGCAGTGGCACATTCTATGGAGGTGAAGTCTGACCTTGGGTTCTCCAGCTTTCAAGTGATGAAAATCAGCCCACTCGTTGTTGCTTCCCCATCTCACTTCCTCTCTCCTGATCAAGGACGATGAATTAACAGTTGATCCGAAAGTAACAATGGTATGCTACAGCAGAGCCAGCTTGCAGCGACGCCTGTAACACCGAGCAAAACCCAAGAGGTGTCCAGTTCTGCTGGACTGGCTTTGTATTGAGGTAGCTTCTGTCTGTAGAGCCTGAGTCTCTCCAGAGTCCTCTTGCTAAGGAATGCTAACCACCATGGGAATCCCTGCCTCACCACTTGCATAGAGTTAAAAGGAAATGCAGATTAGATCATTTGGTTTCTGTGTAACTTCACAGTCAAAATGAAACTAGAATGTGAATATTAGAGTGTGTGAACCTTCTTAGTGTAAAGTCTGGATTCCCCTCTGACTGCTGTGGCACTTGGGAACTCGTACCTTGTGCTAGCAGCACTCAGTATGTGGTCTGTCCTTGCCACAGGTAGAGGGTGACTTCTAGTGCTCACAGTACAGGGGCTATAGAATCCACTGACCTGTTCTTGGGATACAAGAGTGAATGTCTTACTGGTATGCACTGTACATTTTCTGTGTATTTATGTTCTAGTCCTTTGTGAATGAATTTACTAAAAAATTATGTTTAAAAAGTTTTTTTTTTCTTTAGTGGGCAAGGGTTATAACACACATTCATCATTAAGAAAAAAAAATCAGTTATGGTAGCACACATCTGTAATCCTAGCATTTTAGGAAGTTGAAAGAGGAGGATTACAAGTTTAAGTTTTCTGTGAGAAGTTGTCTCAAAAAAATAAAATTAAAAAGGGCCAAGGATAAAACTTAGTATGAAGATCCTGGGATCAATACCCAGGAAAGGGAGAGAGAGAGACAGAGACAGAGATAGAGACAGGGACAGAGAGACACAGAAAGAGAACAAAAGAAACTCTACCTGACCCAAATGCTACCAATGTTGACCAGTGTGATTCTTTTCATTTATTTCCACTTAACAGAACCATCAGATTAAATGGTCTAGCCTCCCTTCTCTCTGGCAAGCATGTCTGATGTTTTCCCCAGGTTTTATACCTGCCATCGCCTTTCTTAGAGTGGATCTGATTACATCTCCCACCAGTTGAATGGCCTGCTCACTAAGTCAATTTTGTATGTTTAGGATGTATTTGTAAAAACTGCAATGGAAAATTCATACTATAATCATAAATGGTGGATGAAAATGTAATGTAGAAAGCACATTCTTAAGAAAACTAAGTCGCTTTGAATGATTGCATCCAACTTAGCCACATTCTTCTCCCCCAATTATCTTCTTCAGATGAGGTTATGGACAAACGACTATACAAGGCTGCAAGTGAATCATTCAAATCTAGCTGATTTACCCTCACCTTGCTTTGTAAGCATCTTTAAATCTGTGTTCCACAAGAAGGAAACTGAAAAATTGTGGTTGATGCATTAAGAGTATGAGGCTGAGGTTCTGGGTAGAAAATGCAAAATGAGCGAAGACACCATAATAATAATGCTCATAATGGTAAAGCCGACAGTGCATGATGTGTGCCATGGAGTATCTAAGCACTACAGAAATCTTCTTTATAAGTGGGTGGCATTTGTAAAACAAGGAAACCGAGGCATAGCAACATCAAATTGCTGACCCTGGATTTTCCATCTGCTAAGCAATGGAGCAGGCATTTGGATTAGACACTCTGTCTTTAGCCCAAGCCGACCACCGCTCCTATCACTAGCCTTCATTTGAACACCAAAAGGTTTCAGTGTTGCAAGTGAGAACAAAATTAAGTTATGTCTGTACCTTTGAAGGTTCGTTATGGAAATTCTGAAGCTTGTACAAAAGTAGGGTGAGCAGGAGTTTGAATCCCCATGTACCTGGCCCTCAACTTTGATAATTAGCAGCTTAGTCCTGATCTTTATTGCATCTATTGTACTCACTTTCTTTCTGCTCCTGGAATATAGTACAGTGAATCTAGTAAGTCATGTTTTCTCATCCATAAATACTTCATAATTATCTGTAAAGACTGGAGCTTCTTCTTAGAAGGAGAACTGCAGTACTATCACCACACCTCACAGATGAACAATAATCCTGCTTAATCAAATAAGCACTATTTAAAATTTTTGATTATCTCAAAAATGTCTTGAGGGATCTTTTCCTTACTGCACTTACCCTCTTAATCTATGTGATTACCCCCCCTTCTACCTTTATAATTCATATATTGAAGAAACCAGGTACTTTGCCCTAAGGTGATATGCAACTTGGATTTTGTTGATTCATCCTCTTATAAATTGGGAGCTCTGTATAAAGGGTCAATTTGAGTCAAATGTTCGGCAATACTCCTTTATTGGTGATGGTGTGATAAATCCATCAAAACACACACTGTCCCGTAGTGCTGGCACCCACTGCCTGACCCATTATTTCATCAAAAGTGAAAAATGCTGTTAGTGTATTATTCTTGCCTTGTTTGTTGTGTTGAATATTTCCATAAAAGGAAATTTGCCCTCATCAATTATTTAATTACCAAAGTTCTGCATAATAAACATAGGATACATGCTTTTCTCTCTTGTTACCAGTTTTTTGTTTTTTTTTTTTCAGTTCCAGGGACTGAACTTAGGACCCTGATCTTGCCAGGCAAGCTCTTATTCTACTGAACTATCTCCCTGGCCCTTGTTACTAGCTTTTGTTTTTGTTTTTTAAAGTTTCTTTAGCTCCTGTAAAGGTGAGCAGTGAGAAGGGACAGGGAGGGATGTTTTGAAACCCCTAAATTTATAGATAGATATTGCTATTTTCCACCTACTACTGATGCTTGATTATATTATCTTTAGCTGGTGGGGAATTCTTCCACTTAGCTCTTGATATTTTAAAAATCAGCCCACATATCCTAGGCTTGTTCTCCTCTATGTAATATTCTTAATGTCATCCCACATTATCCTTTCTGTATTTTTCAATCAATTGGTTGCCAGCTAGCAGGCATTGTCATTAAGGGATCCTAGATTCATCATTCAGATCTTACCATATCTGTTGTGTGACTTGTTGTCTATTGGTTTCTCCACCCATAGGATAGGAATGACAATAATTGCACTTATTGCAAATTGTTGTTTTAAGGACAAACTGAGTTAACACACACAAAACACTTAGAACAGTACCTACCACATAATAGAATCTTCATAAATATCAGTTACTGTCATTAGATCAAAGAGTATCATTTTCTCTAAGCATCCTTGATAATCATGACACAAATTTATATTCCATGTCTCCTGATATTTCTTCCCATAACAAGCCATGTATGTATTTCATATGTCCTAACAGACATTTCAGAAATAGAAGTTCTAAAAACTAGGTTCGACTCTATTATGCAGTACATACCATAATTTACCCAACTTACAAACTCCCCCTTTAACAGCTGGTTTTCATTTTATCCCTGATTACAAGTAATTCAGCAGTGATTTTCTTTGTGGACAGAGTTTTATTATTTTCTTGTGTTTAGCATTATATCTTTACTGTGAATTTCCAAAAGGGGAACGATCAACTTATGACCCAATTTATTCCCCACTTACCTTGAATTTTTGCCATAGTTTGAAACATGTTGATAAAATGCCAATTATTTTTCATGTTCTTTTACTCAGTCCAAAATCAAAAGCAAACCTTTCAAGCCAGTGAGGCCCATTGGAAAGAATACAGGGTGGTCAAAACCTCTGTGCTGCCCACGTAGAGTAATGTCACGCTGGCCTTGTGAGTCAAACCAGCAAAGCTGGGGGAAATTTGCCTACCACAACCATGAATGTGGTGAAAAGAAAGAAAAGAGAAACCCAGTGCTGTGAGTAATCTAGTAATTGGGTTCTGCCCTCTTATGAGCTGACATGAGACCACAGTCACGTGAAACAACCACCAAAAGAGGGTAACAGCTCAGCAGGAGGACCCGGGCTTAGCAGGTGCACAGTCCTGTTTTGGAAACAAGCTAGACTTACCAGGGCTTTGCTCCATCTTTGCACCCAGCTCCAGGGCAGGAAGGGAGCCGAACTTGGCCTATTCCTGCCAGCAGGGAGGCCTACTGCGGGCATCACTCTTGCAAGAAGAGCCTCCCACAATGAGCGAGTTTTCGCCGTTCTTCCACCCAGAAGAGACATAACTTTGGAATCCGTGCTAAAGCATTGTGAGTGCCACATAGCACTCTAATGTTCCTTCTAAGTCCTTTGTGCCCTTGACTTGGAAGGGAACTGGGGTGGTGCGGGGCGGTGGTGCTGGTGCTACCTGCTGCTTCCCCAGGGCCAGCTCTTGTGAAACCTTTCTGTCTCTCCATCTGTGAAATCCTCTTACTGAATTTCTGAGGCTTTGTTAAAAGGGATGACTGGTCCCCAAATGCCCAGGATCCCAGTGTGCAGTACTTGAGGAACCCTCGAGCCCTGTAACGTGGCCCTTCTACATTACTGTCCCTTCCTAAAGAAGTACCTCAGCTTAGCAGAAGTGTAGCCTCATGCTTGGGCTGTAGTCACCAAGTGAGAAAAGAGAAGCCTGGAGTTGAAGCTGCCTTCACTGATGCTGTCCGAGTGTCTCCTGCTCCTGCTCATCTGAAGATTCTGGTTATAGGAGCACCTGCCTTCCGCCTTGCAGGGCTGTCGCCAGAGCAGATGAGGTCTTCCTGTGGAAGGTCACCATGTGTTAAGTGTTCTCTTATTGTGAGTGTTCATTGTTATTGTGCATTTGAGACACTTCTACCTGCCGTGCCCCTTTTGCTTTAGGTGGCTTCTTTCTCTCGCGATGGAGCTATCTCTGTTTATCTCAGTTACATGGTCTTGGTTCTGGAAGTGGCCACCTCTACAAAGCAGGACTAGGGAGGGCCTCGCTTCTGAAGCACACGGAATGCTGCTGCATCCGTGCGATATTCCTTTCTGGTTCCCCCAAGAGAAGCCCCCCGCGTCCAGTGCTGCCAGCAAGCACGAACACACAACTTTTTTCTTCCGACAAAAATGAGTAAGTCAGAGAGGTGAAATGTTCCTGTCAGCACTCACTCAGGGAAATTCATTCTCGATCTTGAAAAAGCGAGAGGGAGTGAGAATGGTGCTTCCTGCCAGAGTTCTGGTTGAAGCGCTTCCAACCAGAAGGTCCACAGCCCCAGCCAGACTTGGAATCCTTCCAGAATCTGTTTAAAAATATGTGTACATGTCTAAGAAAGGCTTGGCCTCCCCCCCACCCCCCACTCTGCTCTTGTTTCCTCTCTATATGAAGGTTCTGTTCCACAGAGAAGGTTCTATAGACAAGTGCAGGAAAGAACAGAAGAGCAGGGGTCTAGTGTTAGAAGACCCCACTGCAATCCTAATTCTGCACTTCAGCCACTTTCTGAGCTTTGGCTAGAATGTTCATCTGCTAGAAAAAGGAAGGCTCCAGCAGGAAGGCCTTGGCTGTAGAGGGCCTGTGAGCTACTTTTGCCAAATAGAAAAACAGGAACCCCATCCAGATACCAGCTCCAACTACCAGCGTGCAGGAACACAGGGTGCAGAGGGACAGGTTACATGATGCTGCAGCAACATGTGGAATTTGAGATATGTATGGGAGGAATGACTTGGTTTGTTCTATAAATGAATAAATGAGGAAGGAGAAACCCTAACTATGACATATTTAAGAGCTTTGAGGGCCGGCCAAATAGCTCAGTGGACTAAAGAGCCTGCAAGCAGGCAAAGGGGCTGCAAGTTCAATCCCTGGGCCTGCCATGCTGGTCCCAGCCCCTGGTTATGCCGAGACAGGGAATGAGACTGGGCATGGCTCATGCCTGTAATCCCAGCTCTTGGGAGGCTATAAACAGACAGATCACTATGAGTCCAATCTAGTAGTGAGACTCTGAAAACCCTGTAGCTCCCGTAGATTGTCATTTGTTGTCACTCTAGTGCCCTTTCTAGACCATGCCCCCACTGACCCTCTTCATCAACAAGTTCCCACCTCCTAAGGTCACATTCCCACCTCCTACAGCACTTTCCAAATCCACACACCTCCTGAAGTCTCATCTTTGAGCACATGAGTTTGGAGGGTTATTCTGGATCTGAGCAATAAAAAGTGGATGGTGGGTAAAGATGTCTACTCTTGAAGATTTATCCTTATGCGCAGACAGTAACTGGAAGATAAAATACAAAAGTAGTACACATGGTACTTACTTCAACATAATCTTCTAGGGGAAGTGTAAAGGGAGATAGATGTTAAAACAAGACCTGCCTTGTGTTTATACTGATTGCAACTAGAGGTGACTTTATGGGGATTGTTATAATAGTCTCTCAAATGATCTTGTGCATCTTTGAAATGTTCTATCATAAGCAGTTAAAGATTACAAAAGAAGGTGGGCCTGCCCTGCCGTACCAGACCCAGCAGAGCTCGCCCGGTGAGTGAGAACATCCACCACCCTTTCAGGAGCCCTGCAGATCCGCCAAAGCTCAGGCCTGGTGAGTGTGTGAGGGAGCTTCTATGCTCTCCTGCCTGACCCCATACCCCCACACCCAGCCCAGGCCTGGCATATAGCCCTGGGGAGAAACTCTGAGGGTGAAGTCCTTGCACTGAGACTAGGGTCAAAATCACGCAGCTAATCCAGAAGCAGAGCATCTTATCAACGGGGCAAAACAGGCTCGCCTCCAAGGACAGCAACAGGAAAGGACCTGAGAACAGCAGCCAGACCCAAGCCAGGCACAACTACATGAACTATAACTTGGTGTAACAATACTTGAATTTCATAAGGTGGTGAGGTTAGAACTGCACCAAAACTCTACACCAAAGTCAGAGGTCAGAGCTATAAGTCATGATAAAAACAAGAAGCCAAATGCAGTCTCAGACCTCGAGCCCACCAATGATACATGCAGAGGACACTAACTCAGCTAAAATGAATGAACTGACAGAGTCCGAAGCAAGGAAACAACAGCAGAAAGGTATAGAGGTTTATGCCTTCATGGTTTATGAAGAGAAGAGCATGGAGCAGACCAGAATTAACGACTGAAAGATAAAAAGAAATTTTTGAATACATAGCATCAGACAGAAGTAATGAATCAAATCCAGAAACATATGGGGGAAACCCAATGCCCACCCAGAACAAGCGCAGAGAACACTATTCCAGCTGAAACATATGAATTAAGAGCATCACAGGCAAAGAAACAACAGCAAAAGGGTAAAGAGGAACTCAAAGCAGAAATAATTTCTGAAATAAAAAAAGAAATCTTTGAAATCATAACATCTGTACTAGAGAATCAAGTCCGGAAATATATGAAGGAAACCCAATTTGGAAAAAAACTCTGCAGTAAAAGAATTAACAGCTACTTCTAACAAAGACACTGACAAAAATAAAATAGAGGAGATTAGAAATATTACGGATTAAATGAATGAGCAATACAGGAAAGAAATAGATTGAATGAAGCAGAGTCAAAGAGATATACAAGAACTTAAAATCTCAATCACAAGTTTACAAAACCATTTGAGTGAAAGTGAAGATAGAGTCTCAGATCTCGAAGAAGCTGGTGCAATTAGTGAAAAGGGGAGAAAAGATCTCTTAAAAACAACTAGGATGCAGGAAGAAATAGTCCATCACATGCAAGATGATGCCAAGATGAACAATGTGAGACTAATAGGCACCAATGAGAAAGAAGGAGTCAACACAAATAATATAAAAAGAATATGGGCAGAAGTAATAGCAGAAAACTTCCCAAATATGACAAAACAATCTAACATTCAGGTAACTGAAGCATACAGAACACCAAATTACTTCGACCCAACTAAAAACACATCAAGACATATAATAGTCAAGATCCCAGAAATCCAACACAAGAATACTATACTGAAAGCTGTTAAAGAAAAGAAGCAGATTGTATTCAAAGGAAAACCCATCAGAATTATGGCCAACTTCTCTTCATAAACCATGAAGGCAAGGAGAGCATGGAGCAGAGTACTTCAAGTTCTCTATGAAAACAAATTCCAACCCAGACTACTATACCCTGAAAAACTCTTTCAAATTTGATGGAGAAATGAAATACTTCCACGACAAAGAACAACTAAAGAATTTCATTACGACAAAGCCATCCCTACACAGGCCACTACTGAAAGATGTTCCAGAGAGGGACCACAACAACCGGAACTCCACTAGTGAGAACAGAAGAAACCCACTAAATAGGGTAAACAATTAAACACAGGACAAAAAGGAGTAAATAACATGACAATCATAAGTCAACACATTTCAATTATAACCATCAATGTAAATGGACTCAATTCACCAATTAAGAGAAATAGACTGGCACAGTGGATTAGGAAACAAAATCCACAATATGCTGTATACAAGAAACACACTTAACTCAAAAGGACACTCATAGGCTTAAAGTCAAAGGATGGAAAACAATACTACATGTCCCAGCACCACAGAAAAAAGCAGGGGTAGCAATCTTGTTCTCAGACAGTCTCAACTTCAAACCAAGAATGATCAAACGAAATAATGCAGGACACTATATACTGGTTAGGGGAAAAATTCAACAGAAAGAGGTAACACTCATAAATATGTATGCACCAAACACAGGAGCACCCCACTATGTAAAACACATCTTAATGGACATGAAAAAGCTAATATCCAATACCACAATCTTACCAGGAGACCTAAATACCCTCTTATTCCACAAAGACAGGTCAACTAGACAAAAAATTAGCAAAGTAGTAGAACTGAACCAGAGCTTGGAACAAATGCACTTGGTGGACATACACAAAGTGTTCCACCCAACCATAGCTGAATACACATTTTTTTCAGCTGCACATGAGTCATTCTCTAAAATAGACCACATACTGGTCCATAGGTCATGCTTAAGTATATGCAAGAAAACAGAAATTATCCCATGCGTATTATCTGACGAAGTGCAATGAAATTGGAAATAAACAACAAAAGAAACCAGAAAAAGCCCCTAAACACATGGATATTAAACAACACCCTACTCAGTAATCAATGGGTTACAGATGAAATTAAACAAGAAATTCAACAATATCGACAATTTAATGAGAATTCAACCACAACTTATCAGAATTTATGGGATGCGATGAAAGCAGTTGTCTGAGGGAAGTTCATAGCTATGAACTCACACATTAGGAAAACAGAACGGGAACAAATAAACACACTAATGTGACATCTCCAACATCTAGCAAAGGAAGAGCAAACCAAACCCAGAGCCCAAAGACAAGAAGAAATCATAAAGATTAGAGCAGAAATTAATTCAATTGAGATGAAGAAACCAGTTCAAAGAATCAATGAATCAAAAAGCTGGTTCTTTGAAAAACCTAAAATTGATAAGCCACTAGATAACCTTATCAAAAAGAGGAAAGAAAAAATTCAAATACAATCAATAAGGAATGAAAAGGGTGAAATCACCACAAACCCAGTGGAAATTCATAAGATTGTCAATAGCTACTTTGAGAATCTTTACGCTCACAGAATAGAAGACACAGATGAAATGGAAAGATTTCTAGAAAGGTACAAATTACCAAAACTGAATCAAGAAGATAGAAGAACTCTGAATAAACCAATAACAGCTAATGAAATATGAAATGTAATAAAAAGCTTGCTGACAAAGAAAAGTCCAAGTCCTAATGGATTCATAGCTGAATTCTACAAGAAACTTACAGAAGATATAATCCCTATACTCCACAAACTCTTCAATGAAATTGAAGATGAAATAGTTCTCCCAAAATTATTCCTGGAGAGAAGTATTATACTGATACCAAAACCAGGGAAAGACACAACTAAAAAAGAGAACTACGGGCCAATCTCACTCATGAACATAGATGCAAAAATTCTCAATAAAATCCTAGCAAACAGAATACAGTAAATCATCAAGAAGATCATACCCAATGACCAGTTAGGATTCATCTCAGGGATGCGAGGATGGTTCAATATTCGCAAATCTACAAATGTAATATACTATATCAATAGAGCAAAAACTAAAAACCACATGATCCTCTCAATTGATGCAGAAAAAAGCTTTTGACAAAGTAAAACACTCATTCATGTTCAAAATCCTTCAGAACATTGGAATAGAAAGTCTCTACTTCAATTTGATAAAGGCCATCAATGACTAACATAATTCTAAATGGGGAAAAACTGAAATCTTTTACTCTTAGATCTGGTACAAGATAAGGATGTCCTCTATCATCCCTCCTATTCAATATAGTTTTGGAATTATCAGCTATAGCCATTAGACAAGAGGGAGAATTAAAAGGAATAAGAATAGGTAAAGAAGGGGGGCCAGGGAGATGGCTCAGTGGAATAAGTGCTTCCCTAGCAAGCACAAGGGTCTGAGTTCAATCCCCAGTTCTGAAAAAAAAAAAAAAAGAATAGGTAAAGATGAAGTTAAATTATCACTATTTGCAAACGACATAATACTTTACTTGGAAGACCCAAAAAACTCCACCAAGAAGCTACCAGAATTGATACACAAATTCAGTAGCATAGCAGGATATAAAGTCAATACTCAAAAGTCAATAGCATTTCTTTACACAGATAACAAACACACTGAGAGGGAAATTATAGAAACAATACCTTTTACAATAGCACCATGGAAAATGAAATATCTTGGAATTCATCTAACTAAAGAAGTTAAAGATCTTTTCACAGAAAATTATAGTACTCTGAAAAAAGAGATCATACAGGATTTCAGAAAATGGAAAGATACATCCTGCTCCTGGATAGGAAGAACCAACATTGTGAAGATGGCCATACTCCCAAAACTGTTGCACAGATTTAACACAATCCCTATCAAACTACCAACAAAATGCCTCCTAGACCTAGAGAAAGCATTCTTACAATTCATTTGGAACCAGAAAAAATCTAGAATAGCAAAGGCAATCCTGGCCAACAAAAAAAGTCAGGAGGCATTACAATTCCTGACTTGAAGTTATACTAGAAAGCTACTGTGATAAAATCAGCATGGTATTGGCAACAAAATAGACCTAAGGATCAATGGAATAGACTAGAAGATGCAGAGGCCCCTACAAACACACCCACCCACTTGATCTTCGACAAAGGGGCCAATCACACTTAGTGGAAGAAAGATAGCCTCTTTAACAAATTGGCTCTCCACATGTTGAAAACTAAAACTTCACCCAGATCTATCACCATGCACTAAGCTAAAGTCAAAATGGATTAAAGATCTTAACATTAAAACAGAGACACTCAATCTCCTGGAAGATAAAGTAGGAGAAACTCTTGAAGACATAGAGGTAGGCACAGAGTTCATGAACAAACATGTATTTGCACGGGAAACACCTGAAAGAATTATCAGGGACCACCTGTTATTAAGACGTTTTTGCACGTCGAAAGAAATTACCATCAAAGTGAAAAGAAAACCCATTGTGAAAAAGGCCTAACTCATAAGAACTCAAGCAAGGGTCTGCTCTCTAGAGTTTACAAAGAACTAAAAAATATCAGGGCCCCTAAATTCAAAGACCCAATCCAGAAATGGGCATCCAAGATGAACACACACTTCTCAGAGGATGAAATTAATGAAGCAAATAAATATATGAAAAAGTGCTCCACATCACTAGTCATACATGAAATGCAAATAAAAACAACACGAGATAACACCTCACTCCAGAAAGAATGGCTTTCATAAGGAAATCAATCAACAACAAATGTTGGAGAGGTTGTGGGGAAAGGGGAACCCTCCTCCACTGCTTGTGTTCCGGAAGGTACTGGTGCAACCATTATGGAAATCAGTGTGGAGACTCCTTAAGAAACTAGGACTGGAAATCTCATTCAAGCCAGGTATACCCCTACTGGGAATTTTCCCAGAGAAACTGAAAATGTCATATCATAGTGATATATGTGTACCTATGTTTATAGCAGCACAATTTGTGATAGCAAAATCTTGGAAACAACCAAGATGCCCGTCACATGAAGAATGGTTGAAAAATATGTTATTTTTATACAATGGAGTATTACTCAACTCTAAAGAATGATAAACTCAAAGCCTTCATATTTCAGTGGATGCCATTTGAAGACATACTTAGAAGCAAAATAAACCAGGCCCACATGTACAAATATCATATAGTCTCCCTAGTATAACTCAAAAGAAGAATTGTAAATAGAAATGTATAACACAATTAAAAGGAAAGTGAGAACTGCAGGATTGGACAATGAGGAGAGGGCAAGGAGAAATGCTGAGAAATATGACAGAGGCAAGACCATTCACTTATACACACTAGATAGGTAAGACAATGATCCCGAGAAACATCAGGAAACTAGCATTTTTGAAACTAGCAGTTAAGTGGTAGGATTCTTACCCCGACTCACTATAAATGCTGATACCTGTGAACCAAGCAACTGCACTGAATTTAAGCACGGTCACACTCCAAATGCCTGTCATTCTGGTCTTCTAATTATGTACTTGTCATGACATACAAGCTATTACTATACTGCCCCTTTTTAAAGGGTAGTAAATGAAAAATAAGAGAAAAAAAGTCACAAGACAGTCATGCTACAATGCTACTATGCTGTATATGGATGGATTTCTAAATATCTATGTAAATATATGTAAGTGTTCATTCCTATTTTTTTCTTCTTCATATTCTATATGGACGTAGAGTTTAGTATCTCAATACTTGATGGAAAATACATGTTCCATGTTATGCCTATGATGTCTGATATTTAGACTAATATTGTGGGTGAACTGCATATGTTGCAGGGTAATAATAAACTTCTCTTCTGAAGGGTTAACAACCCAAGTTTACAGAGCAAAAATTGGAGAAAAAGAAAGGCTGCAAGGTCAGCCAACATTTTGGCCCTTGCCTTTCAAGGTCAGTGAAGACTCAGGACATAGGAGAACCTGTACTGTAACATCATATAACTCAGAAGATCAAGGAGATTATGGAGCCACCAAAGAATGTGATTGATGATCTATAGTGTGCCTAAGGAGAGTCATATGGAGAAAAAACTTTCTCTCAGGCTTCCACAGAGAGCAAATTGGTCAAGCAATGGCCATGACTCATCCACATGGCTGATACTGACAAGGGATCTACAAAGTCAGGTACAGGGTTACAGGATAAACCCTGAGGGGACTTGACTGACCTTATCAGGTACAAAAGTTACATTTTTTGTTATATAGGTCTTGCTTTAATTTGGTCTTAACCATCCAGCAGAAAAGTATAAAAATGGAGGTATATAAAGTAAAGTTATATTAATATAATGAACTGTGAATGGCTCAAGTCAATAACTTCTGTGGATAACCCACTTCTATTGTGGACTGCTGATCTGTGTTGGATTGTTTTATTAAAAGAAATATATATATATATATATATGTATATATATATATATACATATATATATATATATACATATATATATAGTCATCCATGTTTTGAAAATCTGTAACGTATGTATTGTTGTATGTTACCCTGTTTATGTCATTCGTTCTCTTTGTTTTTGCTTCTGTTTTTCACTCTTCAAGTTAAAATACAAATAAATAAATTTTAAAAAAAGAAATAAATGTAAGTGCCATAGTAATTACACTACAGGATAATATATTGATTTGTATGCTATTACTAAGATGTTTAATAAATTGCATAAAGATACTTTTAGGTAAAGATCTATTATATCAAATTGTACCCAATGAAGCATGAATGTACTTGAGAATTTAAAAAAAAAAAAAGAAGGTGGGCCTTGGAATGTGGAAAATGGCTTAGATTTTTCTCTTTCTTGGCAGATCCATTACTATCTGATGCGGAGGCTGAGGAGATGGCTCAGTGGAATAAGCGCTTCCCTGGCAAGTGCAAGGGCCTGAGTTCAATCCCCGGTTCTGCAAAAAAAAAAAAAAAAAAATTATAAAATGATTACTATCTGATGCATTTCCCTCACAAAGAAAAAAATAACATGGATGGTTTTAGGCACACACACACACACACACAAATCACACAGCACAGTGCTTGGCGCATTGAAATAGCCAATCAATACAGTTCTCTATTAATACAAGAGGTTCAGGCATAATTCTCCCTACAGTTCTTTCGATCTAAAAGGGTCTCAGATTCCAACCTGTTATCCCATTTTAGCCTTTTTCATTTTCTCTACTATTCCAGTCACCTTTATGGACACTCAAACTTCCTCTTACACTCACCTCCCTTTGCCTGGGGCACCTGGACACTGTACTCGGGCAGCCAGTGTCAGGTCCATAAGGCATGTGGGCTGCTTCCTGCATTGGCAGGTGTCACTTTCTAATTTCTTCACCTTCTGAAATAAGAGCTGAAGGATTTGGGAAGAAGGCAGAAACCTGAGGTGGAGGAAGTTGAGGGGACACAGTTACATCCTAACTCCTTGGCTCTTCAGCATGCATCTCTCAGAGGGCTGAGATGAGGCGAGAGTCAGAAGCAAGTGCCTGCGTTGGGTCTGCTTCTCCCTGGCAGTGTGGTACTGTGCAAGGTGCTAGATTCCACAGTACCCCTGTTTTCTCATTTATAAAGGAAGGATAGTAACAGTCATGTTTTTAACTATCCACAGGTGGTTAATAGCACCAACTCCAGAGCTGGCTTATAATGCTGGCTGGCTCTGCTTTATGTCAACTGTAGGATCTTGGGCTTCACTGTGACAGTTTTCTGGTTGGTGAAATGGAAACAGAAACACTACCTGCCTTGTCTAGTGTCATGAAGGTTAAACCAAACAGCCCTGGAAGATAGTCAGCAAGTGTGGGTTGTTCTCACTGCCTTCGTCTTTGCCACCATGAGGGTGAGCCCTTGAGCTGGCACTCACATTCCTGGAACCACACTGAGGCCCATTTCTTTTCCACACAGACCTTGGCATCTGTTTGTTAGAGCTGGGGCCAATAGGGTATCCAGTGAATGTGTCACACACCAGGGTCATGCAAGGGAAAACACTGTCATGCCCTTCCCAGTTGCAGCTCTCCCTTGCCCCCAGGCTGTATGGACTGTAATACTTTCAAAAGAGAACTCAGTGTGGGTAGGGTTGGAGAGGGAGGAGGGAAGGAAGGAGGGAAATAGCCCATGGGCTGTCACTTCTCCTGTGAGGCGAGATGCCTCCCCCAGGAAGACCAGGGAGGGAGGTACGACTGGCACCCTCCTTGCTTCTCCCCAGCCCCGCCCAAGAACAAGTCACTCCACCCTGTTGCACCCAACTCCTCCCAGGAGTGCCTTGAAGCCACAGCCTGTGGGTTAGGAAGGTGGTGGCCCACCATTTGGTGCCTGGAGTGGCAGCTTAACTCCTCCAAGCTCCTAGCTCATTACTCAGTATTGGATGGAGCCCAAGAAACATGGAAAACAAGGATGGAACCACTGAATCACATTGGCAACAGCTTTGTAGAAACTGCCTCGGTCTGGGCTGGTAAGGCAGTGTGACGTACGCACCCAGAAGTTGCCCAGAATCCTCCCTCAGAATTACAAGGGACGAAGCTTGGTTTCTGGGATCCTCTAAGGCACAAATCTACCTCTTGAGACCCTGTATTCATTTCTACCTTCCCCCCTTCCCCCCCTAGAGTACAGAATTGCAGGAATGGAAACTCTAAGGACAATTGGCCCTTGTGCTTCTTCCTCTATGTATTAAGAAAGATCAGGAATGGAATTAGTTCTGTGGGGATTTCCAGGTGCTGCGTCCCTGAGCATGTTTGAACTGAGCTTGTCTGTCTGCACCTGCCCGACCAGGGGCAGGCCAAACTACACCCTATCATGCCGAGTCATGGGTCCAACGTATTTGTCACAGTGTTTTAGCAAAGATCAAGCCAGACTGAACAGGAACAAAAGTAAAACTGATCAACAGTCACAATACCCACAGCCTATAAACAATGGTAGACAGTTGAGTTTACTATATATTTTGAATTGCAGGTAATGTAGGTTCCTCTTAAGTGAAAAGAACATGCAGTCTTTCTAAATCTGGGCTTCAGGATCCCAGATGCAGTGCGTGTGTGTGTGTGTGTGTGTGTGTGTGTGTGTGTGTGTGTGTGTGCGCGCGTGTGTATGAGGAAAGTGGGTAAGCAAGGGGAGTTTGATCTATATAACACAATAGCTGGAAGAATTTTCTCCCTCTACCTTGGATTGTAAAAAGGCAGAGCAAAGATTTGTTGAAAATAACAGAATCCTTTCTCCATGCAAACCATATGCATTATACAGAGAAGACACAATGAATGATGAAGCAGGGGTCTCATAACCTTTTATTTTCTGCAGTCTACCTGGAAACACGACCCTTCTGCAGGCTCTAGATGGCTTCACTGTTGATGGTGGGACAGGAATGCGAGGCCAGCACTTCTGGGCTGGGAGGACGCTGTGGGTTGAGACAGTGTGGGCTGAGAATGAGCCCTCCAGAAAGACATTCTGGGAGCTAAGTTCATTTGATGGTCCTATAATAGGATGTCACAGACTGAGCAATTTATTTAAAAAGAAATATATTCTTCATAGTTCTGGAGAATGAGAAATCTGACATCAAAGTGCCAACAACTGGTGTGGGCATCTGTGTCACCAACCTGCGATGGCAGAGGCTGCAGGGAGAGAGAGTGTGTGAAAGGACAGGTGAGCAAGAGGGAGCCGAACCTATGTTTGTAACAAACTCAGTTTGGAGATAACCAACCTACTCCCTGGTCACAAAGTTAATCAACTCCGAAGGCAGATGGCTCACAGCCTAATCACCTCTCATTGAGCCCCGCCTCTCAGCACTGGGGATTCAAGTTCCAACACATGAATTTGGGGGACACATTCAAGTCATAGCAGAGTCCTAAACCCCTGATACTTTCAGAAGATCATTCAATTGATGGATAGGGTCTTTTCAAAGGTAATCAAATTGAAATGAGGTCATTTGGAGAAGACCTAACCCAGTATGACTGGTGTCCATGCAAAGTGGGGCTTTGGGTACAGACACCAGGGGGAAAGACAGTGGGAAGGATAGAGAGAGAAGGCAGTTCTTTATAAGCCAATGAGAAAGCTGCGGAAAGGATGAATCCCTCAGCTACCTGAGAGGAATCAATTATGCAGATACCTTGATGGCAGGCTTCTAGCATCCATCCACACAAGGCCATACATGTCTGTTGTTTGTAGTACTCTGTTATGGCAGCCCCAGCAAATCAATACAAAGGTCCACAGATGATTCTGGGACAGCCTGACCACTAGCTCTCAGGATCTGCGGAGAGGCAGTATTGGAGACTTGAGAGCCTTTCTTGTTTCTAGTTCCTCCTCCTGAGCAACTCTGGTAAAGCTCCACCCAGTCGGCTGGGGAGAGTCTGTGGTGACAGATCTGTGGTGTTTTCAGAGGCCAGAGCAGCTTCTACCCAGGCTTTCCCTGGACACAGCCAACTGTCCTAGTCAGTGCACTGCTGCAGCTCTGTCTGGTCCAGCTCCAGAGCAGTGAGGGACTGGGAGTAAGGGGCAAGCCTGCCCACCTGGAATCGCCACTGCTCGGACTCTTGGGTCCTCAGTCCTGGCTGTATTGTGTGCCTACTAGCCAGCATCTCAGACCCCTGAGGCTGCCAGGCAGGAGGGGCATGAGTTAGGCCAGTCTATTACTACTTGCAGAAAACCAATTCGAAAGACAGGACATACACTCCTATTACTGCAGGACCCCAAATAATTACCATGAGTACATTTGTATTTGTTTATTTTTCATAAAGAAACACAGGTCAGGAAAAAAAAAAAAAAAACGTAAAAGTGATTACCCCAACAGAGAGAAAGGAGTAGAGAAATCAG
This sequence comes from Ctenomys sociabilis, assembly GCA_004027165.1. Lineage (NCBI taxonomy): Eukaryota > Metazoa > Chordata > Mammalia > Rodentia > Ctenomyidae > Ctenomys > Ctenomys sociabilis. The sequence goes on along the minus strand of PVKA01029312.1, from coordinate 2,060 downwards.
ATGAAGGAAGAGGGGAGCGAGCACGAGACCAGGGATGTGCTGTACTTTACAGATTTTAGAATGTTGACTTTCAAATCATATAAATAAATTAACCATTAAAAATACAATTAATGCATTTCAATGTAAAATATTCTAGTGAAAAGGACCCCAGAATCTGATTTTTGCATAGGAAACATAGCCCTGTGTCATTTGTTAAAAAAAAAAAGATTATAAGTGTCTATGCTACCCTACGTGTAACAATGGTGACAGTTGATTTGTTTGCATGCGTGTCAGCCTGCAGAACCTGCTGGTAGCAAGGCCATCAGAGGCATCTAGTGCGCTGGGAGGGGCATTCAGGCCTGACCTCTGAGGCCCACATTCTAGGTGAGCAGCCAGGTGGCCTAGGCTCTGCCACTGTCCTAAGTTCCCCGCTGCCCCATCTGTGTGTAGCACCAGCTTAGTCCCACCTACTTCCTGTGCTCCTTGTTAAGAGGCTCAAACGTGAAACACCCAGAAATCAGCCTTCTGACCCAATACTGTTTTCAGTTGTGCACACACATACCCAAAATATACAAAGCCTAAACTGGAGGATGATCCAAATGTAAGGATATTTTGCATTTGTTTCCAGCTCAGGGACCAGGGTCACTCAAGGGCGGGCAGGCCGGTACTTTCCACCTTTCATTTGCACCCAGCACTTTGCCCCAAGCTGGGAGGACCCTTTCGGAAGGAGGGGTGTAGGTCAGGGAAGTAAGGACCAGCTTTTTCTTAGGGACCACAGCAGGAACTTTGTGCTACAAACCAAAGAAATGCTTTAGGAATGCCGGGGATGGCTTACAGTTCAGGAAGCGAGTGTGGCAGCCCACATCTGCAGTGCCAGCACTCTGTGAGGCTGAGGCAGGAAGACTGCAGGTCTGAGCTATGGCTGGGCAACTCTGCAAGACCCAGTTGGGGTAAGGGTGGGGGATTCGCTGGAATGTAGTTCATGGAGGGGGCTCTGGATTCAGTCCTCAGTATCCCAGGCAAAAGAGAGAGAGGGAGACAGAGAGAAAAGAAGAAGACATTATCACACAAAACTGCGGAAAAGACTAGAAGGGTTCTAAACTTTTGAAAGAGCTTTCAAGAATGAAAAAAGCATGGTGGCGCATGCCTGTAATCCCAGCACTCGGGAGGCGGAGGCAGGAGGATTGTTGTGAGTTCGAGACCAGCCTGAGCTACAAAGTGAGCTTAAGGCCAGCCTGAACTGCATAGTGAGACCCTGTCTCAAAAAGACAAAAAAAAAAAAAAAAAAAAAAAAAAAAAAAAAAAAAAAAAAAAAAAAAAAAAACGGAAAAAGAAAAACAACGTAAACAGCACAATGTGTTTTGATCTGTCAGTATGTTTTCCTTTCCTTTGGTTCTTTGTTTTTTGTTCCCTTAAAAAAATATCTAGGATTTTTGTCTCCCCTAAGCAGAGATTTGGAAGGAAAGTCTGACATACTTTCCAGAGCTGTAAAACTTCTCGGTGCGGCTGCAACTGAACTGAAGCACCGCGCTTCCACTCCCGGGGCAGCCGGCCTAGAGCCTAGCGTGCGCAGGGCTGCGGGGCCAGGAAGCCCGCCGGCGGCCCAGGGCAGCAGGGCGGCGGCTCCAGGGCCAGCGCCCCGCTCCCGGCGCAGCCGCCTCCCCCCCATCCCGCGCCCCCCCCCCCCCGCAGCGCGGCCCCTCCCAGAGCCACAGGGGAAAAGGAGGAGAGACCTACATTTAAAAAGGCAAGAACCTACCGAGTACAGAGCTAGGAAAATGAAGAGGGAGAATTCCCATTTGCGAGGTCAAATCTAGGTCAACAATTACCTAATTGTCCCTAAAACTCCCCTATTTAGGGGGTCAAGCCGGGCTGGCAAGATCCCAAATTATTAAATCTAACTTCATCTTTTGAAAAAAAAAAAAAAAAAGACCCTACAATCTCTCTCTCTGTCTCTGTCTCTTTCTCTCTCCCTTTCTCCCTCTCTGCTCCTCTCCCTCCCTCTCTCTCCCTCCCTCTTTCCCTCCCTCCCTCCCTCTCTCTCCCTCCCTCTTTCCCTCCCTCCCTCTTTTTTCTGCCTG
>PVKA01029311.1:0-28433 GCA_004027165.1 Ctenomys sociabilis | reverse complement strand
TGTCTGCAAAGGATAAACGCAGAAACAGAGCAAGAACTCAAAGCAGAAGCCCCTTGCTGGGTGCTGCCCTGCAGCAGCTGCTCCTGTGGGCACAGCCTTGGGTGCTGCATTTCTTCAGGAAAGACAGTTCCACAAGGTGACCACTTCTCCTTCACAGGTCCAAGATGTGCCCCATGCTTGCTTGCTATGCTCCCTGCTGCCTTCTACTCCATGGGCTCCCTAGGTCCCTCCTGATCACACGCGCGGTGCTTTCTCAGGTGATTGGTGTCAGTGAGGTTATATCTTTCCTTGACATTATGACAAAAGATAAATTTATTTTAGGATATTTGCTTTTCTGTTCCAATCACGTGCCTCAAGGAATTGAAGGCCTAAGAAGCCCATCTACCTTCTGACCTAAATGTTAACAGAAACCTGCCTGGGTTCTGCTTGTGGAAGCCAGAAGTTCTGCAGCACCACAGCATGCATGGAAAACCCTGAGCCCACACCAAGTCTACAGACAGCCTAACAAATCATTCAAATGATTATCAGCCAGGCCTATGATCACTTAATACAAAACCTGGTTTGAATGCCTCTGTGTATGTTTTTTATTAGTTTGCAATTTCCAGCTGCTGCAGTGGAAGGCAGCAGTCTGCTGAGTGCCAGGGTGTGGGAAAGGGTAAACAGCTCTGCCGTTATGCAGTGGAAACCTGCCAGAGAAAGCTGACACCCTGAAAAATACACCCAGTTCTTGCTTCCCTCAGCCGGAAAAGATGACCTCTGGCTTCTCTCTGTGAACCATAGCTCCAAAGGCAGAGGCAGAGTCATCCCTATTGGAAAAAAACAAGTGAGTCATACATGTGTGTGTGCACGTGAGTGTATGCATGTGTGTGTGTACCCATCCCTATTTCAGTGGCCTTGTCCCTCCATTCTTTAATAAACCTTCTGAAATACACTAAAGCTTCTAAGTAAGCTTATCAAGAAAGAAAATTTCTTCCTGGATTTCTCTACATTTATCTTAGCCTAGCTCCTCATCCACAACCCACTGGTCCATGTCTTCGCACCTGAACCCATCAGTCAATGGACCCTGTCCCAGCAGTTGTGGACTTGTAGGTGTTCAGAATCTGTCCATCCTCCTCAGTTAGAAACTATAAAATCTAAAATGTGTTTTTACTAATGCGGACAAAACTAATCTAATTGTTAGTACAGAATGAAGTCTGTGAGAAAAGAAGTCCAGGCAAGTGTCAAAGGAGAGGGCAGGTCTAGCGTTGTGCCTGCCTCTGACTCTTATTTTGCATATCTAGTAACGTTCCTGCAGTCGTGCTCTTTAAATCATTTATTTTTATTTTATGATCAAAATCAACCTTCTTTAGGAAATGCCAGTGTAGGGTTTAGTGCTATGATTGGTGAAAAAATACTAAAGAAATGAGATTTATAAATGGCTTACTTTTTTAAATGTAATGGACTCGTATCCCTTATATCATTTTTATTTGTCTTTCCTACTTTTAAAAGTATTGCATTTCAATAAAATACAGACACCGGATATGAGCCTAGGTAAGTCTAAGATAACTCCAGAGAGAGTCTCATACGTGAGGATCGTTAATTACATTTGGCAGAGAAGAAAATCTGAGAAACTGTGAGCAAAGTGGGTGTCAAAAGCAGCCCAGAAGAGGCCCCTGTCGAAGGTGACCACACACAGAGGTGACCCCACATTCACAGTGCTGCAAAGGTGAACGCTTTCGAAACATCCAAAATCAGACCGTTGCGAGATACATAGGTGCAAGTCTAGGTAGTGATTAAAATCCAGGTCATCAGATACAAAAATGCTTTGGTATTTTTTGATATATTTTGAGCAAAAAGAGGCAGCTCTTATAAACTTAATTATAGAATAAAAATGAAAACATAAAATATATCAAGTGTTAGCAGTGTTGGGAGAGAGGGATTGTGGGAGATTTTTAGTTTGATCTTTTGACTTTTCTGTCTACCCCACATTTCCGCTATGAGCATATCTGACTTCTATAACTGGAGGTTGGTGGGAACTTGCTTAGAAAACTTGAGTTAAGGAGAGTGAGGTCAACAAGGGACAGGTCAAGGTCTTATTCCCAGTTTCCTTACACCAAGTCAAACATTGACAAGGAGCCAAATTTTGGGAGGAGATAAGTTGGAAAGGTGGAACCATTCTGTATCTCAACTGGGAATTGGACGAACTTCTCATGTTTTGTCCTTTTTGGTCATTTATAGAAGAATCAAATTAAAAATAGGCATTCTATTTCTCAGACCAAAATCAAAATTATTTTTACTTTCTGACATTTACCCTTTGATAGCAGTTCTTTCTGGTGAGAATTGTATTCTGTTTCTTTTTTTTTTTGTATTGTGTTTCTTTTTTTCCAAGAATCAAAGCAATCATTTCTAGTCTAACGTCTTTTCTAGTCAATACTCTTGATTAAAATAAAGGTCATTTAAAATGTCGAAAGTAAGCCCTTCACACTACTATGACTGAGGATTTGCGCTTCCTTTCTCCAGTCTCTGCCACTTTGCTTGTCCTTGGCACTCACTCTCACGCCCCCACTCACCACCGCAGCAGGTCTGAGGAGGTGTACATGACCACCGCGCTGCCTGCGTCTCCCCCTCGGTATCCTCCTGATAGTCAAGCTCCTCAGTGCACCACATTTTAGGTTTCACCATAGTTTGGCCGTCAGATGGGGATTTAGAAAGGGTTTTGAAACTTCAATCAAAGAAAAAGTTTTTGATTCTCATCTCCACCAGTTATAAATTAGATGCCAGTAGGAAAAGTTCTTAATCTTTTGAATTAAATTTCACTTTCAAAAAATGATAGCATTGGTACTTATATCATGAGATACGTCAGGGTTGGAGTAATGATTTAATGCATAGTTTAACACAGGCATAGTAGCTGCTCAGTGTGCCTTACCTGAGCTAATTCTGACTCCTGCAAGGCAATCGGAGGCAGCAACAAGAACAGCAGAGTCTGAGCCAGGAATGTTGGTGTTCTGATCCCTCCTCAGAATTTGTTAATTCTAATATTAGGTTAATAGCCTAATATTTACAGAATACTAAATTGATATCTGCCCTATAAATTCATTGTGAGAATTAAGTATACTGAGGAGGAAATGTATAATAATTGTCCTAAAATGTGTTTATGAATAATGTGGTCACTGTCACTAGCAAATGACTAGAAAAAAATAGTAGGGCTGAGGAGTTAGCTTAGCGGTCTAAGCACCTGCCTGGCAAGCACAGTGACCTGGGTTCGATCCCAAGTATCACATGCTGTGCTGGCCCCGGGACCCCAGGCATACTGAGTGAGCCACCAAAACCAGGAGTGGTGGTGTATGCCTGTAATCCCAGTGCTGGGAGGGTGGAGACAGGAGGATCACTACAATTCCAAGCTGCATAGGAGACCCTGTATCAAATATATGGATAAGTAAACTTAAAGAAAAACCATACCTGAAGATAGCCCAACTGGAGCAAAGAAGGAAAGAAGAAGCAAAGCATTTCCAACTCTTTTGGCTCCAATAAAGCACCTGAAAGAGATCCTCACTAACATAGTGAACACAAAATGTTTTTTTTCCCTCATCCCCAGAGATGGTAGCAGAAATGGAACGGTGAACAGGCCCAATTCAAACAAACATATCCACAGGAATAACACTGGGAGACACAAGATTTGTTTTGGCAAATAGTAGAGATTTCAGATTGTTTTGCTTTCTCCTCTTGGAGCCAGACAGAACCTGGCTTTGAGAACTCTGGGTATGCACACCATATGGCCTAGATTTTTCTAGAGCAGTCCCAATTTTAAAATTGTGACTCATGTAGCCCCATTAAGAACACTGGTACTTGGGAGACCATGGATCCCAATTTGCAATTCAGAAAATAATGCTCCATGCAAGCTCAGAAGTCTGTGTTCAATGGCACAGAGGCCGAGATAATAAGGACACGGAAGCAGGTCATGAACTAAAGAGGAGTCAGAACATTCCCTTTGCTTCCTTTATAATATCACTTTCCCCACAGGAAAGTCTGGTATTCTTTCTCTAACAAGGCAAAGTAATTGTCTGCCAGGATGATTTGACCCATTCAAGGTCCTTGAATAGAGTCAGGCAATCTTCAGATGCCAGCCCAATCTGGTGGGGTAACCCACAGAAAGAGCAGGAAGGGTGTAGAAATAATACCATTAATAATTCACTATGCTGTGTACACACTGTGCCCATTAACTCCCCCATGCTAATAACAACCCTTTAAGGGGGGGCAGTACTGTCCTCCAGTTTACTTGTGTGGACACAGTCATGTGGCTGGTGGGTGTCCAAGCTGGAACACAGGTCTGGGGGACCCAAGGACTTCTCGGTGGATAGACTCATTAGACACTTAAGGAAAGGGCATATATTTGAAATAGGGTGGGGGATTAGGCCTGAAATTTCAGGGCGACTGCAGCTGGGGGAGTATCAGGCAGGCTATTGCTCACAGAAGAGCAATTCTCTCCACAAATTGTTTTTCAGGCTGGAAAAATCTTGGAAGCAGAACTCCATTGTGTGAAAGTAATGTATCTGGATGGGATTATTAGGGATGCTCAAGCCCAGGGGTGTTTGGGGTTTGGCTACACATTGTGTTCTATTTTTCTTAGGTTCTGGGAGGGGCGAAACTCAAAACATGTTTCTGCACAGTAATTATCCACTTTAGTTTCAAATCCATGTGTATTTCTAGAGAAACTAAACTACCCTGAGCCTGTTTCTTATTTTAGAGTGTGCCTCTCATCGAAATATCCACAGATGAAGCGGGTATACTGTGGGGGTCTGAGAACCAAACTCAACCTAGTGAGGCTAGAAAAGCTGAAACAAAGCACATTCCGGATGCCCTATCTACTGCAGCCTTGCCTGAGTAACTAGTTAGAGCAAGGTTTTGAACAGGAACAGGGAAAGGAAGCGACCATATTGGGAGCCTATTGTGCAAGCCACAGAGTGCCAGGGGACACCACCCTCATCCTCAGGAATTTTTCACCAGGAACAGAATGAAGACCAGTCAACAGAAAATTGCACTGCAGAGTAGTAAAACCCCAGGGTTTTGTGGATGTCGATACAGGGTGCTGAAAGCCAGCTGGGAGAGTGAGGGGTGCTCCAGCTACACATAACTATGAAAGAAACTGCTTGTCATGGAGTGGCTTACCACAGCACCATATTTATATATTTTATTAGTTTGTGGGTCAGGAATATGGGCAGAGGTAAGCTAAGAGATTCTTGCCTTTCAAGAGGTGTTGATAGAGGTCACTGAGTAATGCTCATGTAGAGGGCAGACAGTGGGTGAGATTCATGACACCCTTACTAGCTTGTCTTTTTGTTGCTGGGAATGACTAGAATGTGTTAAGTCACAGCAATTGCAAGTCCTCCCAGAGTCAATAAAAAGATGATTTCTGAAATGGTAAACATCACACATTATAAACACGAGCTAAAGTAATAATAACAAGTATAAAAATGAGGAAAGGGAATTTAGGGGTAGAGGGCAGGAGGTAGGTGAGAGGGGAGGGGAATCAAAGATGAAATACATGTCATCGTGTCCACACACGCTTTCCCCAAGATGCGTGTGAGTGTCATGTCCACAGGTACACAAGAAAGACAGAAGCAGAGAGCACTTAATCCAGATTTTTAAAAAGCCAACTGAATGCCTGTCTCTCAGAAGAAGTGGTAGTGAACAACACGTGGCTGTGACTCGAAACTGCAGCAGCCGCATCTCTCCCACAAATTGCCTGAATGCAACTGGATGAATTTATGTGGTAATTTATCATTTAGAAAAAAGTCATTTATTTTCTCCTTTTTGAAAACTCTTACCCAATTATATCATCAGGTTCTGACCTGAGGTCTAGAATGACATCATTAAAATTAGGTCTAGAAGAAACACCCAGCTTTTCCTCCAGGCCTCATTCTGGGTACAGTTTCTCTCCATCTGAATGCAAGTGAATTCAAAGGGCAGTGTCTGTATCTCCATAAATACAACACATACCCGGCTTACCCTGGTAGGAAGGAGGAGGAGAGTGACCCTCTTACAGTGCTGTCTGAAAAGAGAGCGAGCTGTGACACATCATTCACTGATGTGCAAGTCTGAAATTCAGGGAGGAACACATTGTCTCCCTGCCTAAGACTCTAGCAGCCCTGCCTCATGTGGCTGTTCTTTGTGCTCTGGGCTCAACCTTGTGTTTACAGCTGAATAATGTTCTCAATGCATTTCTTGCTTGTAGCAATTCAGAGATCTAAATCCTTACCTTTTGTCCTTTTTCTATATTTTTTGGTTCATATCAATATAAATCTCTAAAACTTTGTGTGTTTCTGTTCTAGTCTGTTTTATACTGCTATAATATCTAAGACTAGGTAATTTTAAACATAAGAATTTGTTTCTCAAGATTCTGAATGCTGAGAAGTTCAAGATGAAGATACCAGTAGATTCTGTGCCAGCTAAAACCCTCTTTCTCTGCTTCAAGATCCTCCTTTTGGCTAGGCCTTCACATAGCAGAAAGGAACGGGCAAAGTGGTACAAAGCCTTGGTCTACATATGCTGGAAGGGCTATTCTTCCAAGAGCCTGAATAAGACCTTTCATGAGAGAAGCTTCAAAGAAAGCCAAGTTTCTCATCTGGAAAATTGGGACTTCAAAAGTAAGAATTTCAGTAGAGAAGGTAAAAGGTTCATGCTTTTAATGACTTAACCTCATAAGTAGTGTCTTGTTTCCAATGGAATTACAAACTCACTCCAATTCAGAGGAAGATAAGAGTGTCAAAAGAATTTGAAGACATTAAAAAACTAGCACAGGAGTACACAGAGAAGACCTTCCCCAGGAAGAAGCATCTAGACTGTGATTTGAATGAAACAGGAATTAAGTGAAGGATGGTGTGGATAGGGAAGGATGCTCCAAGCGGACGTGAGGGCAAGCCACAGTGTGGACACACAGGAACTTGAAACCTCTACGGGGATTTAATGAGAGTGAGGTGGAGGGACAAGCAGCAGCAGATGGGAGAGTTAGCAGGCTTGTCCTAAATCTGGGATTTGGTTCTGCATAACTTGAAGAGTGCCCAAAGACTGCCATTCATCCTCAGCCCTTCCTATGTTATGAGGAGTTGTAAACTAGAACTGAGAGGATTTGTCCATCTGGAAGTGATGTATCTCCTTCTAGACTAGGCTTTCAATAGCTGGGACCTTTAAATTCTTTACCACACTGGTCCTGAGACTTCAGGCCCTGTGCAAACCTAAGAGCTGATTGAGAAGCAGCTATCTGAGGAGGCAGTGGGCAGCAACAGGACATGAGTATGGAGTCCGCAGGCTGGCGTGCAAGGCATCCCTCATCGGGGATGATAGGGCTCAAGGCAGGAGCTTTAGGCTTCCAGTGCCTCGAGGCTCTGGTATGGAACTCTGAGGAGCCCAATGATTTTAAGTTCAAATTGGGCCTTCTAGATTCATGAAGTGGTAGTGGTCAGGGCATTAAGATACTGCACATTTTAAGAGCAATAGCTTGATTCAAATGCTGATAAATGGCATTTGGTCCCCATTGGTATTAGTATCTTGGGAAATTCAAGACATCAGAAAACTGCACACACCAAGCTAAGGATTTTATCTTATACCCTGAGGGTAACGTGGAATTGCTAAAGGATTTTAGGCAAATGCTAAGTCACATGTATTTACTGGTTTTCAGTGAGCCTGGCACGTTGTAGACATATAATAAATACACTTGAATGAATTAACATTTGTATCTTATGGACATAATGCTACAGCAATATGATGAATGTTTTGGAAAATGACAAGACTAGAAGAGTAAGAAATGAACCAGAAATTTCTAGACAAAATTAAGCAAAGGGGTGCTAGTGGTCCTTATGCAGTTGCAGATAGTGAGATGGAATGAGATGGAAAGAAAAGAAGTGTCCCCGTTTATTCCTATGTTTGTCCTACTATGTTACAGTGTTTATCTCATGAGTCCATCTCCTAATCCAACTGTGGCACAAGCCACAGATCCCTCACCTCCTTGCTCTCCATGCCTAGGGCAGGCACACACTTAGGTAAATGTCTGCAGGATTAATGTATAAAAGCACTATGACCTGTAATTCTCAGAGAAACTTTAGGACATGCCTCTATTTGGTTAAGGAAACCAAGTCTTAGAAAGATTAATAGATTAGAATCTGAGCATACTCACGTGGCCTACTCAGCCCAGTGTTGCCTGGCACCTACCTACATCTCCAGCACGGCCTCATCACTGTTGCCTCTTGTTCACTACTCCAGCCAGGCTGGCTTGGATGTTTTTTGTCCAGTGGTCAAGAGACTGTCCATCTCACCTTTCCCCCACATCTGGCATAGTCCCTGCTTTTCCCTTTCACTTCCCTGGCCCCAGGTGCTTTCATCAGCTCAGCTCAATGTCCCTTTCCTAAGAGGTTTTCCTCCATGGCCTTAAATAGAACCTTCTGAATGAGAGTCAGAGATCATGCTCACTCCTGCCCCCTTGTTTTACTTTCTTCATAGCTACTACAGGGTCTGAAATTATGTAGTTTAGGGTACATATCTGCATGTATTAGTAACTTTTCTCCTTCAGGAGAAAGTAAACTCCCTGAGGAAAGAATTTTGCCTGTACCATCAACAGCTGAAACACCACCTACGTTATCAGTATTCAACAAATATGTATTCAGTAGAAAACACAAATGTGTGAATGATCCCAACAACTTCTCGGTGTGGAACCAAGACTCAGCTCAGCATGGTCTGTCCACAGAGTCCTTGCATTGCTGCTGCAGCTCAGAGCCACCTGGTGGAATTCCATAATCATGGGATCATCTGTCTTGTTTACTGCTGTACTCCAGACCTAAGTCAGTGCCTGGCACGTAACCGAGGCTTAACGAACACTTGTTAGGTGAATTAATTAGCAGATCTGTCTTTAAGAACCTGTCTCATTACTTGAGAGTGACTCAGTAAGCCAAACTGCTATTAGCATGGAGAGGACACCAGAAGTAAATAAGACTTCAGACTATAATTTCTCTAATTGTCACAAGTCTACCAAGCCACAGTGAAGGTGGCTCCAGAAACTTACAGTGCCGTGGATTCAAAAAAGTGTTAGGAGAAAAATGGGCTGTGCTAGTGGACTCATGAAGTGCTATGCTGGCTCTGCAGGTGAAGTCTGTGAGTTGAAGGGTGGTTATGGTCTGGGACTTCAGATCAGAATGATAACATGGGTACTGGGAAGTATGTATAGTACTGCAGGGAATAGCGGTATAAGGTAGGAAATATGAGCGTGTACCTGTGAGTTTAGTACAGCAAGTCAGATAAGAGTTGAAAAATATAGGAAAGTGATTGAATAATACAGCAAAGTACACAAATTCTAAGGAACTATTTAATAATGGTGCATGTTGTCATGACTTATCCTCTCTTGTCACTGTCCCTTGCACCATAACCACCCATTTATTCAATTAATTTCTGGGATTCCCTCTAAAATTAAGCTTTTCAAAAACAGGCATTGCATCATTGTGTCCTTGGTTCATGGCTTGATGCATGACCCCAGCTGGGGGTACACAGAGTAGCAGACAGGCAGATGAGGACACTTGGTGTATTAACATTAACAAATCCATCTGAAATAAAAGTCCTGTAAGTCAGTGTAGCCAACATGGCTGGACAAAGTCTCCAGACATGGGGCAAAACTGGAAGCAGAGCCCCCTCCCGGGCATGCGGCGGGCAGTGGGGAGCTGTGTCATGTGCCTTTCCCTGAACTTTCCCGGGAGATTAGTTCTTGTTTCTTAGAGCACTGAATAAGCAGAAAAAAAGAGGTTTGTAACTCATATTAAAGAAAAGTCTGTTTGTTCTCAGGACACTGGGCATGTTGTTCAGCCCCAGGAGTTCAGCCTTGCATTTTGTTGAACACTGCAAGGGTCAGAGTGGCATCAGGGCAACAAGCCACTGAGTTCAAGTCCTACCCATTCTGCCGCCGGGCAGCGCTAACTTGGACAGTTGTTTTGCATTCCCTCCCCTTTGCTAAAAGAGAAAAACAAGAAAATACTCAAAAGAACATATATGTGCCTCCTGATTATTTGTCCAGATCCCTCACTGTGCACGCTTGTGGTGTGTGCGCGCATGTGTTCACGTCTTTGGGCAGAAATAACCCCCTCCTGCACACATTCTCAGTACCAACTCTCCTTCTTAGTTGGCACCAGTGACCAGGGGTGGTGCAGCTAATAGGGTGCAGCTTGAAAACAGAGGCCTCCAGCCCAATCCCAGACCTCAGCTCCATTCATTTCATGGGAAGACAGAGAACATAATAGCAATGAGAAATGTAAGTACTGAGGAGTTAAAAATTTAATCCTTGATTCAATCTGATTGCTGCTAAGGGCCAAAGTCTTATAAGGGATTTAAGGTTGGGTGCTAGTTATGGGTGGTTCTTGCCCTAATCCAGCACAGCATATGACTAATTAGATGAGAGAAAATGCTATTTTAGAAATCATGTGTTGCCCCCAGAGCATGCTGATACAGTAATTGAGACTGGGCACGGTGGTACCTGCCTATAATGCCAGCCTTGGGGAGGCTGAAAACAGGAGGATTACTATGAGCCTGATCTACATAGTAAGACCCTGTAGACCCTCTAGACCCTGTACTAAATACATTTAAAAAAAATAAGTCATGTTGGAAAGATTACTGGCCAAGTACTTATAGAAAACAAAGCTGGAAACAATGTTGAATATTCATAATAAAGAGGATTTTTTCCACACCAGCTGTGCCCCAGGGTGTGCTGAGATGGCAATTGAGACTGGGCATGGTGGTGCATGCCTGTAATCCCAGCTATTGGGAGGCTGTAAACAGATGGATCAGTATGAGTCCAATCTAGTAGTGAGACCCTGAACACTCTATAGACCCTTCCCTAAACTACAAAAAGAAGAGTTGATTTTATAGATAGATATATTACATATGGGACATACCTAGAGTGAAATATGAAATCATTTAAAAATCATGTAGAGGAAATATTTAATGATTTAGAAAAATTCTCCATATATTACATTCAAAAGACAAATTTTGTAGATTCCAAATTTAGAGAAAATGTGTAAATGTTTTAAAAGAAATAAGCAGAGGCAATTTTGTCTAAGACATCTTAAACTTATTTTTAAATTTTTCAACAATAAACATGTCCTACTTGTATAACCATAAAATAATATTATTTAAAATAAACTATTTCTGATTATGGTAACATAAGAAAGAGAATGTAGGATTAGGGTTTTCTTATATAGCTATTAAGAAACCAAATACATAAAATAAATCAACAAGAATATACAATGGGAAACTAAAGGATGGATTAAAAATGACCTGTAAAGATTTTCACCACAAGAATGCTAAGCTGAGCCTCTCTTCGAGTGAGAGCTTGGTTGCAGGACATCACCTGGCATCAGTATCTAACATTCTCTCTGATTGGTACCTGCGTGTTAAGTGTTATTTCTAGAAAGACAACGAAAATCTCTGGTTTCTTGAGGATCTTCAGACACTGGGAATTATGTGGAAAGCATGCATAGCTTGTTTTATGGTGAGAGTGTAAGGCGGAGACTTGAACCACAATTTTGCCAACCGCTTGATACCTTAACAAGATTACTAAATTCCCTGAGTTCCAACTGCCTCATCTATGAATTGAGAATGATAATAATTACTTAGGATGTGGTCATGAGGGCCCATTCATTTAACTAAAGTTTTAGTCAAGCATCTATTTTGTTCTGTGGTAACTATTAGGATCTAGCCATTAAATGCCTGTGCTGGCATACTTTACTATAGTGGTTGATACATTGTGTCAACTGTGGCCCGTGGGAGTCCCGCCCTGGAGCACAATTGGTTCTGCCCCAGAGTGACTCAGCACAAAGTGGTGGATGTTCCACTCTGTGCGAGGAACTTCGGTCTTCGAGTTCCGCTTGGCCTTCATTGCCTGGATTAAAGCACAGGCTCTTCGGCCTCTGGCTTGGATCCTTCGCTTGCGTCGCAGTCTCCTCAGTGTCCTTAGCTGACGAATAGAGACTTGCACGGAGCACAGGAGGGAGCTTCAGACCTTGGGACTGACTTCTCCAGTCTGGAGTGAGCAGAAGCCCTCTGCACTCTCCCTCATCTGACTGCTGCTGACTGTTGTAAGCCAGTCTTGCAATTTTTTATACGTTGTATATCTTGTGTTAATATTTGTTCCTTATATCTGTTCCACAAGTAAAACCCTTACCAATACACTTACAAGCTAGGGAGGAATGGGAAGATTCACAGGAAATCCCAAGAGTGTGGCGGTGGCTATGAGGGGACAGTACATAGCACCATGTAAATACACAGAATGTTACTACCTGGAAGAAGTGGTGATATCTAAAATAAAGCATAACTCCCTGGCAAGCTCAAGGGCCTGAGTTCAATTCCTGGTTCCACACAACATTAATTAATTAATTAATTAATTAAAATAAAGCATAACTAATGAGCAGGGAATGCCTACATAATGGTGGGGAAAGCACAGTTGCAGAGCACTGAGAATGTATTTCCTAAGCCTGGTGATGACAGTGGAGAAATACAGAACAGTTTGATAGAAATTTTGTAGTTTAAAAGGTATTGAACACATTTACCCAAAATATACCCCTCATTGGAGCCTGGATATAGTAACAGTTTGTCTTTAAACATCAAAAGTTTAATTGATGTCTTAAATATAAAAATTTCTCATCAAAATTTGGTAATAACAAGGGATTGGTTGAAAAAGCCCATTAATACACTGGGTAGCACAGCCAAAAACTTAACTGTATTTCTGATTCTGAGAAAAAAAAAATAGAATTGTGTTAAAGTTTCGCACATCATCTTTGCCTTTGTTACTCCCAGCTCCCCATAGTCCGGTAAATGTGAACGATGCCCACTTTTTCACATTGCTTTGGTACAGATATAGCTGCACAGATCAAAGCACAAAGAGTACAAGGCATGAGGACCACGGGAAAGGGAGACTGGCAGGAGGCAACCAGGGACTGCGGTAATGGGGTGAGCTCAAAGCCTCACTCTATTACGGGTGCTAGGCCATACACAGATATTTCCTTTACTTCAAGATATCAGGCCTTAAGACTGACACTGAGAATTTGGAGCCCGACCATGGGACGGGAACAAGAGTTTACAGTACTGAGACTAGGGACAGAAGCAGAAAACAGTTCATGGGGAGAGACTGACGCAAGAATACTCGCTAGCTCTCTTCAAATATAAAAGTAATGGTTCCATGCAAGCACTTGTATTTATTTGTTGTGGCTTCAATAAAAATATAAATTGGACTGAATTTTCAGCTCAACTGAAAGGATGATTTTATGATAATGAACGCTGGCCAGACGTGGAAGAGGTCACCCCAGAGGGGCAGAGTTCCCTACTACTGTGCTACTGTGAGAGCAGGTCCTAATGGACTCCTCTCCAAGAGCATCTTAGCTTTTAGACGAAACTTTAGTACCTCAAGTGATACTTCAAGAAAGATTCAAATATCAGGCATATAATTGGACTAAAGAAACTGCACGTTCCCCTCCCAATCAAAGATACTATGTGCCTGATATATTCTGAGAAAATAATTGTAATATAATTATCATTATAAACAACAACTACAAAATCAAAATCCAAAGGGCCAGTGAGATAGCCCAGTGGACTAAGCACCTGCTTAGGCAACTGCAAGGACTAGGGTTCAATCCTGGCTAGGCTGGCCCCACCCCTGGACATGCTGAGCTGGCCACTGAGACCAGGCATGGTGGCACACGCCTTTAAGGCCAGTGCTGAGGAGGCTGCGACAGGAGGATCACTGTGAGTCTGAGCTGTGCAGTGTGACTGTGTACCAAATCCATTTAAAAAAAAAAATCACTGTAGATATTAAATACAGACAAGACTTGAGATTATATGTTGACATAATGTGTTGGTGTACTGGGATAAATGAAGCATGCTATTAAAATTAATTTCACTTGTTCATTCTTAGTTGTTAGTGCACCTTTTAGAAGCATTAAGATTACATGTGTGCTTGGCCACAAAGAAGTCATCATTCTCAGGGACCCACACTTCCAAAACACAGTTTTGGGACGGAGCTCTCATGGTGTTTCCACACTCACAGGGGCAGGCTGTGGCCTCCAGGAGATCCAGGCCACAGAAGCCAGTAGCCAGGGCCTCCCACCAAACCTGACTCTAAACTGTGATAGGGAACAAACTGTGCTGAACTCAGAAACAAGCCCGAGTAGATCAAAAGGTTTTAATTTCTGAAAACAGTTGAAATACAACCAAAGAATGTCTTTCAGTTGGAATTAAATCCACCCACATATTTCCTAAAACCAGTGAGCAGCCATACCACACAGAGCCAGCATTAACTGGATTCGGGTTTTTGCTTGTAACCAAGAGCAAAATGCTTACCACCCCGTGTACTCTGGTTCTGGTACAGACACTGCCTCTAAGGCACCAGAGGCTGAGTCAGCAGTCTTGCCCCCTGAACAAGCAGCGCACATGGGGTCATGAACAGGAGGAGCTGCTGCACACACATTAAGACAACCTGAACTGGTGGGTGACTTCTGCCCACACTGCCAGGCTGTGAAGTCAAAGATTTCCAGGTTGTAGTGCACAGTGCTGGAGTCCCAAGGAACTGCACTTGAGTCACTGTTCCCCCTGATGGACACTCATCTAAGCCGATACAAGTTAGTAATTTTCCTGAAACTTCAATCTCCTTGACCATAAAATATACAAAAGGCCATCCAATTCAAACATCAATATAGTTACTGGGAAGATTTAGTGGTTATATATGAGTGCACAGGTACCATCATTGTCACCATGGTCCCCAGTAGACTGAGCTTCTCAGAGGCGTGGTTTACCTTCATCCAGCTATCAACCAATAATTCTTCATTCCAGGTTGTCTCCAGGCCAGTCCTGTCCCAGATTCTGGGAAGATGGAGAGGGCAAGTTCCTGCATTCTTGCAGTTTATGTTCTACTGGGAAATCACATAAACTGGTTTGCAAGCAAACATGATTTCAGCAACAATAAGTACTAAAAAGGGAAGCAGCAAAGAATAAGGGAATAGGGATGGTCCAGTGCAGCTGATGGCAGGGAATATAATTTTCAGTGAAGATGTCTGGGTGGCTTCTCTGAGCAGAGATTTGGCCAAAGTGAGAGAATCAGTGGGTGAAGTTCTGAAAGAAGCGAGTTCCAGGAAGAAGAAGTTATGAGTACCTAGGGAGGGTGCACTGAGTACTTCAAAGACCAACAGAAAAGTGCAGTCATTGAAACAAATGGTGTAGGATGGGAGATGGATGAACCGAACTGTTTGTTTTGGCAGGATGAAAATCACTGCTGACTTGGTCCAAGCATTTCCAGCCAAGCTCGTGAGTAGGGTGGATTAAAGGGAATGTAGAAGACTAGGGTTCAGAGAGATAGATGATTATGAAAAGCTTTAAAGTGAACAGGAACAGAGAACTAGGTCAACAACTGAAATGGGAGGTGATGAAGCGAGCTATATGTTGATGAGAATGATTCTGCAAGGAAGGAGAAACTGCCAGAGCATGGAAGAGAGGCACTGACTTCCAGACAGCTGCAGAAGCCTCATCCCTGGGTGTATGAAAGAAGAGGGGAGCCTAAGCACGGTCCTGGAGACAGCATAATGTGCAGGTACAGGTGTCATCAGCTCCACGTTTCGGCGGGGAGTAGCTGGGTGAGGGCTGCTAGACTCTGGGAGCTCACCATCAAAGGGGTGCTGGGAAGGAGGTTTCGGGGGAGGTCACAGTTGCCACCTGGCTCCCTGTGTAGAAAAGCAGAACCCATGCAGATGGCATCAGGAATCCTTTTTGACAACTTGAAAGGTCTCAGCTGCCTGACCCATAGGAAGAGAAAATACCCACTTCTCTGAGAGATTCAATCCATCTTATCTGTCTTATTCCTGTATCTGCCCAGATCTGCTCCTGCCATCAACATTTCAGTGAGGACCAACAAGATTCTATTAGTGTGCCCTGCCCCTGCAGGATGTACCAGTGCAAGCATCACCAAGTGAACCGAGTTGGTGGCTACAGCCATAGCTCTGAGCGGGTGATCCTGTTGTCCAGCTACGAGAAAGGCAAACCACAGTTTATATTCCTGAGGACCAAGGCTTTGACGAGTCTTTGATGGTCTTAGTCATTTGGGGCACCATGAAAGAGTATCCCTGACCTGGGTCTCTGGGCCCCTAAAATATCTCTTCTGGCACTTAATTATCTTTTACTTTTAATGCTCTCCCAGAACATACTTCTCCAATTAGAAATGATATTTTACTGCACTGTCTTTTTCAGGAACACATAATGGTGTTTCCTCTAGCTTTGGAGTAAAGTGCTTCCCTCAGGAAAGGCATCACTGGTATCAACAGTTTGATTCCAGGACAGAACTGTGGACAAAGGGAGTTTGGGTTCCCTTTCGGATTTCTTCTCTTAGCTGCTAACCTCAGGAGATTTCAAGGGCTAGGCGATGGGCAGGGCTAGAATAGAAGGTGGGGTCAAGGGTCAGGACCCCATCTAGATTCCTCTTGTGCAGCTCTGTGGGGCTCTGCTGAGTGTTCCAGTTTCAGTTCAGATGCCTCAAACAAGCAAAGAGCTGGAACTGTGGTTCCCTGGAGAGGCTGTGGACAGAGATCACACATCTGTCATCTTCACTTGAGGGAGAACAAGGGCAAGGGTGGTGGGCTATTTCTCAGGACAAAATGCAAGCTCCAGGAAGCAAACAACAAGCCAGAGATCTGCAGTCCTGAAACACAGAAAGCATCACCAAAGGCTCTGGTGTATGTTTTGTTTCAAATTCAGTAAATTTCTAAAACATCACATAGAAAGGTCAACAGAGACCAACGCAAAGCCATCCACAAGAGCTCCACCATGTCCTGCCCCCCCCATGAGTAAAGACAGTGTAGCCAGAATGTGGCAAAGAATCCTTTTATTTCCTCCTCTCCCCTTTTTCTTCTCCCATGCCTTCTCTTGCCTGACAGAGGAAACACCTCAGAGGAAATGCTCATGGGCTTAAAAGCTAAGGATTAAAAACAACATGAGAACACTTTCTGGGTCCAGTTCATCTGAGAATAAAACAGACATGTAGACACTTGGTGTGCTGGCTCCGCCATCACAGATTCTGAGGTCATAGCCCAGGGCTGGGGCCAAAACTGAGCTCATGCAGTAATGTCTTTACCTTCACAGAGTGGAGCTGAAAACAAAATGCCAGTCCAAATCACTTCACTCAGTAAGCTGAGAGTGTGTCACTCCACACCTCTCACC
This sequence comes from Ctenomys sociabilis, assembly GCA_004027165.1. Classification (NCBI taxonomy): domain Eukaryota; kingdom Metazoa; phylum Chordata; class Mammalia; order Rodentia; family Ctenomyidae; genus Ctenomys; species Ctenomys sociabilis. Next base: position 11,228 of record PVKA01029311.1, on the reverse strand, counting down.
CACAGGGACCAGACAGGAACTCCCCTCCAACTTCTAGCACATTTCAGATTGAGATATGTTTTATTTATTATTGTTGTTATTGTTAATGCTATTATTATTATTATTAGTAGTAGTATATTTGGTTGTAGCAGGGTCTTACTATGCAGCCCAGACTCGTGGTGATTCTTGTGCTTCCAGCCTCCCTCGTGCTGGGATCACAGGCTTGGGCCACTATCCTGGAACTCAGCCCAGCTCAGTCCACTTGGGGGTGGGGCTGGCATGGCATGTAGTGCAGGGGATTGAACTGGGGTCCCTGCACTTGTCTAAGCAGGCACTTTAGTCCACTGAGCTATCTCTCTGGTCCTTAGACATATTTTATTTATTTATTTATTTATTTTATTTTATTTTTTTTTTGAGACAGGGTCTCACTATGCAGTTCAGGCTGGCCTTAAGCTCACTTTGTAGCTCAGGCTGGTCTCGAACTCATAACAATCCTCCTGCCTCAGCCTCCCGAGTGCTGGGATTACAGGCGTGCGCCACCACGCCCGGCTCTTAGACATATTTTAAATGTTGGAAATATAATTGAGCTGTCCAATAGACATGAAAACAAGTATATAAATTATAAAATGCCACTTCTGCCTTTTTCTTGAAACAATATAAATATGACAAATTCATCACCTAGGCAGAAGCTAAAAGCCCCTATTTCTATAACTTCCAAGAGCTCTATAGTGTCCTGACACCTTGGTACCTTGAACTATGTAAGAATCCCCATCTAGGAATACTAACTCTTACCAAAGCTACATGTTTCTGAGGTTTAACCACCAAAAAGTAAGAACACAAAGTAAGGATCACATCATTGTCATATTCTTTTCTTCAAGAAGCTTTGGTTGTCCTGCATTTTGAGAGGAGTACTTGGGATTGAACTCAGGACGCTATGCTTGCCAGGCAAGTGCTTATTCTTCTGAGCTATTTCCCTGGCCCTGTCATGCAGTTTGTGACTTTGTCAATAGTACTTTTTCTACTCACATTCAGCCTGAGTAAAGGCATTTGTTTTTCTGAGGCAATTTTTTGCCAGCTCCCTCCTGGGTCATAAAGGTGGAAGACACTGAGAGAAGGAAACGTTCAGAACTTGGAAATTCAAGCTCAGGCACCTGGCATAGTAGTGATGCATAGTATTCCACAAATCACTGTTGAACAAGTAAATGTAGGAAGACATTCTGGGTATTTCAAGATAATGACCACTAAAAATCATATGAAAGTTGCTGTCCTTCTGGTAGTGCAGAAATTAAAAGTAAAACAATATAAATTAGACTTATAAGTAGCATTCTTCAATGCAAACACCATCCCAGGCAATGAAGAGCAGCTCACATGGCATGCAAAATGGCATAGGACCATCCACACATCTTCTCGTAGAAGCTTCAACATAGACACAGCATTGACTTCTTCAGCATGCTTGGTTTTCATTTCTTAGGGAGATATCTGAGATCTGGTGGAAGTCAGACCTTGTCAGAAGAACTAAACTGCCACTAAGCACCGCATTCTAAGAGCTCACAGCTGCAGGTGTCTCTTCTGGGGCTGCAGTCTTCCGAAGTGTGCCACAGCTTTCATTCGCTGGTGCAGCATAGTCTTGGACAGGGTGGCTCCATCTCTGTCCCCAAACTGCCCCATTAAGAAAGAGAAGGAAGGCTTAGTTACTTGCCCACCTTGGCCTCCAGCTCTGTAAAGAGTGCGCACTCATCTGTGGAGCATCCAGTCTGTCTGTCAAAGGACAAGGAGATCATGTTCCTTAGCCATTTGGCAGAAGCTCTTTGTCCCGGTGCTGTGCTGTTTATGAATGAGAGTGGTATCAGGTGCCCAGCTCAGCAAGGTTCAGACACATCTGCTGGAGGTACTTAGAGTTGCTAACTTGGCCTAATCTGTGTGCAGTCAATGTGCCCTGCCTTTTGATTGTTTGGCTCTCTGGACTGGAGAATACAAGACTGCAAGATAAAAGCAGTTCTCAGCTTTCAGCCATGAGGCAAAAGGCTCTGCTGCAGAAGCAAGCAGCAGGATTGATCATAGAGTTCTTCTGAGGACAAAAGAGGTAAAAAAGAGGAGCAGCTGGTGATTGGAATGCAGGCTGCCATGGCGCGCCTGAGCTGTGATACCAAGGCGACTCATATCTGACCCATTGAGCAGCTCATGCAGCCGTCGTCGTGGTGCAGTTCTTAATCTCTTCCTACACTGTGAGCCCCTTCACTTTCCCTCAGTGTTGCCTTCAGTGTATGTCCCTAACCTTCTCAGATGCTAGGATTGTTTGTTAGAAACCAGTCTCATTTAATTTGGTTTTAAGTCCCTAACCATAACTCTCCCACAACACCTGCGGAGGCTGAGCTCACAGAGCAGGCAATGAGCCTGCTGTTTCTTGTTTCTCCCACCCCAGCTCTGCACACCCTGACAGGCACACATCTGACTCTGGGCATCTGCCCTGCTTCCCTGGCCAGGCCCGGATTCTGGGATGCTTGAGGTAGACTGTGAGCACAGGGGAGGCAGGGCGCAGTGAGCCCGGTGAATGGAGTCTCTGGCCAACACAGCCTGGGCCACGTGTGGCACTGATGTTCATGCTTGTCCTTGAGTTCTGTCTGGAGGCTCCTCCTTTGTCCCAGTTTCCTTCGCGGTGCAGATTCATCCCTCTTTCCTATCTCAGCTAACACATTACAGGTATTGATAGCCTTTGAGTAAGGTGCCCAAGAAAATCAGCTCTGAAACCACAGCGGAGGCCCACTCCAGCTCCGCCCTACACTACAACTCTGAGCCTCTACCCACTTTACAAATCATAGACAGCAATACTGATTTCATCAAGTTGCAGAGAAAAGAGCCATGGGGTCTGTGAAGTCATACGCACTAGTGAATCAAACTCCTGCACAGAGACAGCTGTGAGAATTAAAGGAACAGCTATAAGGACCTATTGTATTTTGTTTTGTACCTAAAACAAAACAAGCACTCAAAATATGCTACTTGCCTTATTAAAATTCAGGGAAGTGTGTGGTGCATAGGATCTAATAGCTGTAATGATTGATAAGGAGAAGCTTCAGCCACTAGGCCTTCACAGTGAGTTTGATGTTAGCAAAGGACCTTCTTCCTTATTATTTCTGGGTTTTTGTTTGTTCTGGGTTTTTTGTTCTTGGAGATTTTGGTTTGTTTTTTGTTTTGGTACCCAGATTTGAACCGAGGCCTTGAGTTTGCCAGGGAGACCCTTGTGCTTCTGAGCTACATCCACGCAGGTCTTGCTACTTCTCAGCTGCGAGCATTTCTTTGCCTGCGTGGGTTGCTGGGCTTCCTGTGGTCTGCAGTGTACTCAGGCGCCTCCCAAGGCGGGGCAGTGTTCACTCCGCCTCTGGAGCCAGCCCCCTCACCTCCAGCTGACTCCTCCCCACAGCGACCCCAGACGCTGGAGGCAGCGCGGGGCAGCGCTGTTGATCCTGCAGGACGGCTCCAGATGCCTCCCCTCAGCAGTTTTCTGTGCTGTCTGAGAGCTCAGCCGTGGTCGGTCCTCAGTGTTTCTGCACACCCTTGTGGGATCAGACACGTATGGTAGACAGTTGATTACTCAGCAGCCAGCCTTGTGCTCTGAGTTGTTTTTCCAGTGTGGATATAAATTAATGCCGTCTTACCCACGCTTTCACATTCAGAATCCCTTGTGACCAAGACGAATAACAGCCTCTTCATGGTCTGAACCCTGCCTACCAGTGCTGTCTTATCTCCCGTGAGCCCCAGTCAAAACAAATTACAGGTACCACAGGCCCTGCGCCCACACTCCCACCTGACTCCCCAGACGCCTCCCACCCTCGGCCAGATGCCTTCCTTCTGGCTACCCCTACTCTTCCCTGATGAACTTTTACTCACCTCAGAACTCAGTGGAACTTCACCCTACCTGGGCCTGTCTGGGACCAGGCTTACCAGGTCTAGCTGTCTTCCCAAGTTGGGCAAGCTACCCCTCTTCAGTCATGGCTTACATCTTACATTATGTTTAACTTATGTTTTGACTTCTCCAATGGACGGTGAATTGTTTAAGAGACAAATATTTTGCCTCATGTAACCACATCCCTAACACAGAGTCCATCTAGGAATGAACTCAAAAAGTTGGCACTAGACAGGTACTTGAAGCATAAATAAATTTTCTAAATGGCTATCTAGGGTAGTTCTGTTTATTTATAAATCAAAGAATAAAAACCACATAGAAATAAAAAGGAAAATGGTATTTACCATGGATCTAGTTAATGGGTCCTTGATACATAGTGTAAAGATCAACTTCCCAGCCATGGAGAAGGCTCTTTGGGGAAGTCCTTGTGTCAATCCAAACCTTTGTCCAGAAGTTGTTATTGTCAACGTCACCAAAACTGGTCATTAAAATGACTAATATATGACAATTTGTTGTCTTTCCGTGTGTGTGTGTGTGTGTGTGTGTGTTTAGGACAGGGTGAACAGGGTCTCACTGCATAGATCAGACTCATAGCAGTCCTCCTGTTTACCAACTCCAGGGTGCTAGGATTATAGGCATGCGCCACCACGCCCAGTCTCAATCGAAGTCTCAGCATGCTCTGGAGGCAGGGCAGGCACAGCAAGTTCAGGGATCGACCCTGCAGCTGCCTAAGCAGAAGCTTTAACCCAGACAATTTGTTTTCAATACTACTCTCATGTCAGAATGATAAATTAATACTAAAGTAATGTTAGAAATCTCAGCCATATATGTTCAGGCCTACCCAGGGAGCATCAGGCATGTGTACGGATGAATGCTTTTGATCCCTTCCTTAAGTACCTCTATAAGGAGTGTCCTCTCATTCTTGTGCTTTCTGTTTACAAGAACTTTGTGAAGAGACATCTTTGTCCACCTCACCCTTATCAAAATGCACAAGCTTAGCTCTGCCATTGCTGAGATGCTCTATGAAAAGACATTTTTCCTTCTCTCAGTTGAAGCAAAATCATTTCAGAGGAAAATCGCTTTGCCTGTACAATACTATAAAGTAGACATTTCATGATCTCTATTTTCACAGACACAGAAGCAGGTTCACAGCAAAAAAATCCATAGTGGCATTTTCTTGTAATTCCAGTACTCTCAGACGCTTAGGTAGGAGAATCACAAGTGCAAACCCAGCCCAGGAAACTTAGCAAGACTCTGTCTCAAAAATTAAAGTTAAAATTGAATTTAAATTTTAAAAAGGCTAAAGATGTAGATCAGTATGAAGTTCCTGGGTTTAATCCTCAACACAAGGGAAAATCAGAGGGAAAGAGGATACGGGGAGAGGGAGAGAAGGGGAGAGAGAGAGGGAGAGAGGTGGGAGAAGGAGAGAGAGAAAGGGAACAAGGAAGAGAGATGGGGAGGGAGAGAGGAAGAAAGGGAGGGGAAGGGAAAGAAAGAGAGAGGATATTGTTCAAGTTTAAACAATGAGTTAATAAAGATAAAATGTTGAGTAGAATCCTACTTGTGAGGTTGAACTTACGAACTGGATGATACTGCCCCCTAGTTCCTTCTCTTCTACTTATTAGCTAATAAAAACTCTCAGCAATGAAATGTCAGCACTTTTAAGAAGACATAAAGAAGAGCTAAATGAAAATTTTAGAACTAAAAACACTTAATGACTGAAGAAAAATAAAACCAATAGTTTTATTTTGGTTTTATTGGATTCAATAGTACAGTGTAAAAGACAGGAGGAAAAAACAGTGAATTTGAAGATATAATAATTGAAATTGTTCAATCCAAGAAAAAAACCTGAAAATAAAAATAAACAGAACTCTTAGGACATATTGGACAATAACAAAATAACTCGGTATTGGTATCCTTGAAGTTTCAAGAGAGAGTAAAATATGTAAGACTTAGAAAATAGCCAAGAAAATAATGACTGTAATTTTCCCAAATTTTGCAGAAAACAAAATCTGCAGAGTAAAGAACCTAAGTAAGATAAAGTAAGTAAACAAGGCAAGCCTGTGTAGACCCACACCAAGCAGCCTCTTCATAATCAAATTTAAGAAAACCAAAGACAAAAAATATTTTAAAAGCAACTAGAGAAAATGACACAGAGCTCATGGGGGAGAGGGATGAACATGACAATTGATCACACTTCTGGAATCATAGGGCAGGCAAGCAAGTACAAGGTTTTTTTCAAGTATGGAAAGGAATCATATAATAGAATTCTGTATCCGAGGAAAACTTCAAACAGGAATGAAAGAGAAAGAAAGCTTTCTCAGGTTAAGGAAAACTAATTGAATTTAGTACAAGCTGCCCTACTGTAAGAGAAAGGAAGGTAGGTAAATGTAATGGAAATTATAAGCAAAAGAACAGTGGAATATTGATTTAAAAAATATGACATGATAATGTATTTAGAAAACTTTCCCAAACCTACTAAAATTCTGAGGACTAGCAAGTTCAGCAAGGATGTAAGCTAAAAACTCAAACCATAAAAATTGTGTTTTTATCTACTAGCACCAAATACACAGAAATCCAAAAGTCAAAATAGAATATCATTTACAATCACTATAAAATAAAGTTAATACTTTAGTGTACATCTAATGAAACGTGTAATACTTGCATACTGAAACTACAAAACATGAATAAAAGAAATAAAAAGGTTCAAAATGAATGAAGTGTTATAATTCTGTTCATGAGTTAGAAGATTCATGACAATATTTGGCCAACAAGCGCTGCCCAAAGACTACAATTGAGACTGGGGGTTGCGGTGGGCACCTGTAATCCCATGTCTTGGGAGGATGTAAAAAGGTGGATAACTATGAGTCCAATCTAGTAGTCAGACCCTGAACACTCTGTAGACCTTGCCTTAGAATATAAAATAAATAAGCAAAAGAATAGAAGATTCATGACAATAAAAATGTTGACATACAAGTTTGATGCAATTCTCACCTAAATTCTGGCAAAAAATTTATAGACATAATGTTCTAAAATTGATATGCTAAATGATCAAGATTTGCTAAAATACTTCTTAAAAGATTAAAATATAGTATTAAATAAAATTAGTCTAATTAAAGGCATATAAAACAACAGAATAGAAATAACTTCCACATAAATAAGAACAGCTGATTCTTGACAAAAGTATGGAAAGAATTTAGTAGAGGAAAGATGTTCAACAAATGCTGCTTAATTGGGGACCCATAGGTGAAAAATAAAAGCCTGTGTTGATAAGGTTCATCTATGATACAAATGTTAATTCAAAATGAATTACAGATTTAAGTATAAAGGTATAAAGAGTCTAGAAAATAGAGTAAGATAAAATCTTCAGGACTTAGGGCTTATTGAAGAGCTCTTACATATGACACCAAAAGACAATCCATTAAAAAATTTTAACTCGAACAAAATTTAAAATGTTTGTTCACCCTATTAGGTGAAAGTCTTCTACAGAATGAGAAAACACCTACAAAGAACACATCTGACAAAGGAAAAATGTCGCGTATGTAAAGGAGTTTCATTAACATTTTTTTTGTAAAGGAGTTTCAAAACAAAACAAAAAACATCCAATTAGAAAATGAGCAACAGATATGAGGAGAACTGTACTGCAGAACATGTATAAGCCCGAATATGCACATTACAAGGCATTTGACAACAGTAACTGTTAGGGAAATGCAAAAAACAAAAAAAGGAAGATCTTAGCGTGAGCCCCACACCCCAAAGAGCAGTTATGCGGTGTAGAAAACCAGGTCTATCATGCTGATGGCAATGTGAAGTACTGTTGTCACTCAGGAAAACAGCTGAGCACTTGGTCAAACTACAGGGCACACACCTGCCCACACTACTAAGCCATCGCATTCCTGGGCATTTACCCTTCAGAAGTGAAACCCTTACAGTATCTGCATAAAACTCTGCATGTTTGCTCTTAGTATGACTTGGGAAAGGCCAAAGTGAATGTGCCTTAATACTCATTAAGGGTATGGCTAAGCACATCACAGCGTGGAGTATGTCTGATCAGTAAGAGGCAAGGAATCTGTAATGTTTGCGACAACTCAAATAGATCTCGAGATCACTAGGATGAATGAACATGCAAAGGGCACAGATCCTGTGCTGCTCTTGTACAACACTGAGGGGACAAAACCCTAGAGTGGAGACTAGTGAACTGCTGTGGCTGCTTAGGGAGGAGGTGACAGCACAGAGCACAAAACCTGGAAGGCAGTGTGAGGAACTGTAGCAATGGTTATAGGATCAGCTCTACCAGGCTACCCACAAGCACTGTAGCAGTAAGAAATTTCTGGCTTTGATATTGCACTGAAATTAGATAAAAAGGAATCTTTGAGGGAATTGTCCCAGAGGGTGCATGGAAACACTCTCTACCGTCATTGTGACTCTACCATATTGCAAAACAGAAATCTGAAAAGTAAGGGACCAGGGAGATGGCTCAGTAGAATAAGCACTTGCCTGGCAAGTGAAAGGGTCTGAGTTCAACCCCCAGTTCCACCAAAAAAAAGAAAGAAATCTGAAAAGTAATCAAATGTAGAAATATTATATAACATTAACAACTCTGAATATTGCAACCTCAAAGGGTTTATTTTTGTGTGTGTGTGGTACTAGAGATTGAATTCAGGACCTCATGCTTGCCAGGCAAGCACTTATTCTACTTAGCTATCTCCCCAACCCCAGGGTTTAACATAGTTTGAAGAAATATAAACTGTTCTACAATCATAGTAAGCAGTTGTTATCAACCTAATCTACTAATTTTTTATTAAAAAGACAAAATATCCAGAGGTCCAGAGTAGTGAGGAGGATCTGAGAGTCACTATAAACCACCTTCACCAAATGAGCACTTATAGAACATAAAATCCAACATCAACAAAAGGCACATAATGTTTTAGGAATGTACAGTATGTTCACAAAGATCAGCCCAGTGTTAGACTGAAAAAACAGAGTCTGATTAAATAAGAGTTCTCCAGAGAAACAAACCCAATGTGATATGCATGTCCAAAGGATCACAGTAGAGAGTTACTTTAAGAAATTGACCCAGGTAGTTCTTGGAGCTGGTCCATCTATAAGGCAGATCAGCAAGCAGCAGAGAAGGCTTTACTTCCGGAGAGCAACTGAATCATCTACGTCACCTTAGACCTCCATTCTTGAGATTAGATGACCCTGGAGAAGAATAAGGTCAATTATGACCACATGCATACACTCACGCATACATAGCTTAACTCTGTGTAGAACAGCTTAACTCTGGAGAGAGGCCGGAAGCATAATCCATCGTACACAGGGAACTGCTGTCTTTTCCTGTGGATTCAACTGACTGAGTGAGACCCGCCAAGAAGATGCTTCTTAAAGTATTTTGATTTTAATGTCATAACCAGATCTGCAAAGATATTGTTACACCAGTATCTAGACTGATATTTGACCAAGAACTGGATAGTACAACCTACCTAAGTTGACACATAAAATTAGTTACCTCAACTTACAGCAGAATTAAATATGAAAGCAATAACAAAACATCCTAAAATCCTAAGTCTCTGCAAATTAAACAATTTAACTAAATAATTCATAAGGCAAAGAAAAAAATTACAAGATAAAGTGGAAAATATTTTAATTGAATAGCAACAAAATAAAATATATCAAAATTTGCATGATACAGTTAAAACTAGGTAAATTGCAGACAGAAGTTCACACCTTTCAATGCTTGCACTAGAAAACAGCATCTAAAAGTCAGTGAACTATGGTTCTGCCTTTGGAAGCAAAAAATAAAAGAAATTTTAAAACTCAATAAAGTGACAAATATAAAAAATTAACAAAATCAAAAACTCTTACTTTAGGGGTCCAGGGAGATGGCTCAGTAGAATAAGTGCTTTCCTGGCAAGTGCAAGGGTCTGAGTTCAATCCCTGGTTCCACAAAAAACAACAACAACAACAAAAGTCTCTTACTTTAAAACATCAGAACAATTGTCAACCATAAATCCAGAAAAGAGGAAGGAAAGAAGGAAGGAGAAGTGAGGGGAAAGGAATGGAACAGAGGACAAGGGAGGAGAGGGGAGGGCAAGGGAAAGGAGGAAAGCAGAAAAAATGCAAGTTGTCAATATTAAGAATAAGAATGGAATTATTGTTAAAGATCTGCCAGATTTTAAAAAGATAAGAGAATGCTATAGTCAACATAAGGGAAAAAATGTTGACAATTTAGATAAAACAAATTTCTTTAAAAACAATTGTTCAAATTAATAAAAAAGAAAATATTCGTATGGTTGTGTGTCTATCAAACAAGTTGTATTCATCAGATTCCAAAATAGAAATTTCTAGAACCAGATAAATTCACTACCAAGTTATTAAATCTAAGAAAAGAATAACCTCAACCTTACTCAAACATTTTCACTAAGGATAAAGAAATATCACTGAAATTATTTCAGGAAGCCAACATAATCCTAACATAAAATCCAACAAATATATTATGAAAAGCTAACAAGAAATTTAAATTAAACCCCTCATTAATATACATACAAAAATCCCTGACAAGATATTAGTAAATCAAATCCAACAATTTATAAGGATGATATATCATAGCCAACTTTAACACTGTAACTCAAAGCAAAGATGTACATAACCACCAGTCACGTTTATTATTCTGCCAGAGATCATCACTGCCGCAATAACAGAAGGCCAAGAAGTGAAAACCAGAAAGACTGGAAGGGGAAACAAGTGCATGTATTTGTACAGGATATGAAAGGTTATGCAGAAAATCCCAGTCAACCTACAAGACAACTATGAATTCTAACAGGTGAATTTAGCAAGGTTATGGTACAAAGTAAATGTAGCACAATCAACATTTATAACATAGGAAAAAATAGCTAGAAAATAAATATTTGAAAATAAATTCTAGGACATTGCTGAAATATATTAATGAGGATCTAAATGAATGGAGAAATACACCACTATGTAGATTAGCACAGTCAAAATTGTTAAGATGTTACATCTCATCAACAAGACTTATAGTTGCAAAGAATTCCCAATTAAAATATTTTAGGATTTTGAGTCAAATTTTGCATATTGTTTTAAATTTTATTTCTAAATTTATATGATCCAGTAATAACCAAAGCAAATTTTTAAAAGGAGAAAGTTCAAGAACTTACCCAAATGATTTAAGGATTTATGAAGCTCTGACAAATTGATTAAGGTGGTTTGGTATTGGCAAAGCTACACACACTTGGTTAACAGAATAGAAAGGGGAATCTAGAGACAGAACCACAGATACCTGGTAGCTGAGTCCAACAGAGCTGGGAAAATAAGATGAGTGTGATTATGG
>PVKA01029310.1:0-28428 GCA_004027165.1 Ctenomys sociabilis | reverse complement strand
GGAGTGCCCACTTTTGACAGGTGTAGACAAAGGAAGGGTTGTAGAAAGAAAAAATCATGATGTGTGTGTATAGACAGTACAGTTGGGATAGATAACGCTGTGCTTCTACATAATTCTATGATAGGCAAGATCTGCACTAATGGTGGTTGGACAGGATATTATGTCGGCTTTTAGTGCTATGGTCATCCACTAGGTAAATGATTATTGAATTTTTGATATAATTTAGCTATAAAAAATCCCTGTAAATATAATATCATGTATGCGCCTTGTACAATACCAAAACGTTATGAAAACAGTTTGCAATGTATTAATTCATCGACTCTGTATGGTTAAGGTGTTTTGAAACTGTCTGATTGACATTTGTATTTTAATAAAATAAAAATAAATGGAAGAAAAAGAATATGAAAAATGTACAAAATCAAATGAGAGATAATAATTATAGATTATAAAATGCGACACTTAAAATTCAGATGTAATGAACATCAGTAATCACTTAAATTCCAACTCTAAAATGTATTACTTGATATGAGTATCTTAAAGTAATTTCACAACAATCTTAGCATTATCCACTCTTTCTTTCGTAGACAATGAAAATAGGCTTATGGGTTGTAAGACATTTATCCATGATTAAATATCTAGTTTCTAGTGGAGTTAGATTTAGAATTTTTATTCCCTAACTCCATTTTAATGGAAACTCAAATTTCTAATGAGTTTTTTTTTTTTCAAAATCCTAAATTCCATGAAGTTTCTACAAGATAAAAACAAATTTCCTGTTTTATATAATCAGATCACACATGAAATCTTATGTAGTTTATACCTGAAATTACTATATTTAGTTTCAGTTCTCCATAGAAGAATTTCCATCATTTTTATTTGCCTTGGAAACTTTAAGACTGAGCTTGGACAAGGATGCCGTGTTGAAATACTCCTGCACAAATTGTTTACAGCTTTTTACGTTGGGCTGTCAGCAATACAACCCTTGTAAACTGTGGCCTCTTTATTCTGTGGTAATTTCTGATCATTTATTTACTGCTAGTCTTGAATCTTGCATAACATCTACTGAAATAAAGCTTAAAAGTACTAAACCAGTGTTGCTATTATTTTGGCATAGAAAATCAATATAGACTACAGCAAAATGGATGGAATAAATCCATTTTAAACAAATAACATAATGTCAATATACATTTACTCATAAAATAATGTCATTTTTTAGATGATAATGTGTAGATTCTTAGTATTTCAATGATGGAAAAATACTTTTTCTTGGGCATATGACATGTTGGCAATTACCTCCCCCATTCTACAGTACAGTTTTAGGGTCCTGAAGTTTGCCAATTAATACAATCATGGTGTTGCCTCTGGCTCTGTTTTTTAATGCCATTCCATCATGTATTTTTTTAATCATTCTTCATAAGAATTTCATATTTGACAGATTTTCTTTTCTTGGTTCAAGACAGTAAGGTCTCTGCTAGCACTGAAAAAACAAAGTGATTTTTCATAAAATCCAATAATTTTTTCTAGGTCACTTGAAACTTCCATAGACTTTCCCTTGTGATAATTTGTACCTAATACTTACAGGACAATTTATATTTTAAAAAGCACATTGATAAATTTCAAACATCACACTCTGGTGTTTGGATTAAAGAACATAGGGAATATACTCAGCATTCTCACTGCAAGGAAATAGAAGTGTCATGAAGTTTATTTGCAGACAAACTCACAATTAGGTGCCAGTGTTAAAATTTGGACTCAAGGCATTCTCTTACCTCTGTATTATAGCACTTCATAATATTTGAATGACTTCATGCACCTTTTAGCAGTTTGTAATAAGAAAAACATAAACATGTTAAATTTGAATCACTGCCCTCTTTCTCTGATGACTCCTAACCCACATTTACTGTGTCAGTCATCCACTCAACACTGTTTCAAAGTCATGATTTGTCTGGTAGTGATATTCTTCACTCTTCATTAGATTATTTTGAAATCCAACCAAACCTTGTGGCTCATTTGGTATTGCATATACTCTTTGCCTAGCTTCAGAGTTTTAAAATGAAAATTTGTTATGTTGCATTATAACTCTGAAAGTGCAAAAGTATATTCATTGAATAACTGAAGTTATAACCAAGACAGTAATTCTTAATTTAAAATGCAATTAGTCTTGAGAAAGCATCTATAACCTAGATCATTGTTCCTCTTTCATTTAACTTACCATAAAGTATAAAGTTTCTAGTCATAAATAAAGAAAAATTATTAATCTCATTCTCAATCTGGGTTAGCTTCCCATAGTGGAAACTCTAATTTACAGATTTCTTTTAATGAAATGAATTTTCAATACTTTCTTTTAGCTCCTGTAATTGGAATGAAACTAACAAAGAACTGGTATTTTGTAGCTGACTAGTTTCAATGAATAGATAAGAATGAGTTGAAATTAGCTCATCAATTGCTTATATGTAAATGATTTCTGGAGTGTTTGGTCACCTCAACATGTTCTTATGCTTCCTTAGTCATTTCAATGTTGGGTAAGTATTAATTTTCTGACCCTTCTCCGTCATTATAGATAAGCCAAAGTTTGAGCCATTTTATTAGAGTTTAGCAGATGTCACTGGATTGTGAGGTGTGAATTAGTGAAATTTTAATTAATGGAAGTGCATAATCATAACAAAAATAAATATTAGCCTATGTTTCCTCCCTGTTTGAATTTACATCATCAGATTTCAGGATATTTTGGCTTAGTTATGATTCCCTTATGGATATTTTCAAATAATAATATGAATAACAACAATAATAAAAATAAATTATACTCCTTTAACACTTAATGCTCCTGTAGTCACACAAGCAAAATGTCATGATTTTCAGAGAAGTTTAGAGAAATTAGAAAGACAATTCTAACAATGCCAGCAATATTATAAAATGTAATGTAATATATTGGGCTGGGTACAAACTTAGCATACAAGTTCCAAAGAGTCAGGAAATCTTTTTCAATCTCAACATCAATACCTAGAAAGCTTTTGTATTACTATAATAACAAAAAGCAAGGCAATATTTGTATCATCTAGCAATACAAATGCAATATATTTTGAAAGTACAGGGTGCCTTATAAAAGTAATTGTACATTGCCTTACAAATATAATCATATTTTTGACAGTCTATGGGCATTAGGAGTTATAAAAAGCAGTTAATACAATATCAAATAACCCACTTAAATTCAATCCTCTTAACAACTAAAGTGAACCTAGCTGGGTCTACAAAGCGCATCTTGCCTGCCATGGGGCGTGCTGAGACTGCGTGGGGGTGGTGCTTGCCTGCAAGCCCAGATCTTGGGAGTCTGTAAACAGGCAGATCACTACAGATCCGATCTAGTAGTCAGACCCTGAACACCCAGTAGACCCTTCCCTAAAATACAAATAAATAAATAAAAGCATGTCTTTAGGTTCGCAGTGTATTTCTCTCTTACTGGAAACTAAGTTTTCTGGAGTTACCAGGTATGCTCTTTACTTTAAGGAGAGAACTATTGGTTTCTGGATACAAAAGCGCAAAGTGGTAAAAGCTGTAATGAGATGGGCCAGAGCCTTGCTCCCCGGAGCCCTCATCGCCATTGCCCTTGCAACACCATGAGCAGCAACCACCCCTGCCAATCCCTGCAAAGGAGAAGCAGGTGTCAAAAGCTGCTGGAAATTGTCTTCCTCAAAATGACTAGAAATCAGATGCTGCTGCATTTTTTCCCCAAAATACTGAACTTTATATACAAGATAGTATAAAACGATCACTGCTAGGAAGAAGTCAGAACAACTACATATTAGATACAAAAACCCTCAGGAGGGAACTAAAATTGGAGTAGGTGGAAGACAGCAGTTCTGTGTTGACCTGACACTTGATCTAGGTAGCACTTGTGTTTTGATCACTGCATGAAAGTCCAGAGCAGCAGCACAATGAGAGCTCTCCAAGCTGGAGTTCGTGGATAGCCTGACAGCAGAGAAAAGAAAAAGGCTCAAATATCCAAGACGCAGCAAGAATAGAAAGAAGCAGGATGATTTAAGGATATTTTTTTTTACCAGTTTATTTTTATTTTTGTGAAGAGCCCAGGACAAAAAGGATTAGAACTAGAAATGGCCATTGCCTGTTGTAATTAGTGCTTAACGGAAAATCTCAATTCTTACATTTATGGATGGAATAAAGTTTAGTTAGAACATCGTAAATGATAAATACCAAAGGATACTTGAAATCTTCCTTTAGAGTTTGGTACAATGATTGCAGGTGAAAAGTCTAATTATGATGAAGAAGAAGCCTGGCCCGTTCCTTGATCTTGTAGAGTTCCCATGCCCTCAAGTATCTGGGATAAAAAGCACGGCAATGTAGCACTAAAGGAACCTTCTAGAATGTACACATTCTGTGCTATAAATACAATGAAAAACTGCATCGTCAATTTCTGCATGCTGCACTGACCTGAAGATCCATCCTCACTCTTCAGACTGAAAGTTGAAATATACATTTTGGACCATATCATATTTCATTCTTATAATGGTGGTTTGGGCTTGTCTGGGCCACTCTAAACATTTATAATTCAATGTGGTGGATTTCATCTTAATATCTGTGAACCCTCCTAGTTTATTCTCCCATAAGTCTTAGAAGCTTTATGCTGATTATTTCAAGGTTTCCATGCCTGAATAAAACACAATACTGTCTTCATCAGCAAACATCTTGGAATAATAATTAAACATGATTCATATCATAAACAAAAATGGAAGGAAAAGCACTTTAGGAAACTAGGAGAGAAGATATTCACTCCAAATGGCCCTTTCTTTGTAAGCAGTCTTACCCCTGATATCACTGAGGACAGGAGCAAGATCTGAAAAAGCTTTCACTCATAAATATTAAAGTTTAGACAGAAGCCACTTGGAAACAAGAGCCCTGGAAGAGATTGCCAAAGGGATCCAGAGAGCATTCCACATGGCAGAATGCAATGGTACTCTCCTACCACATTGCATCCCTCAGGGTTGAAAGCTTTGCAGTGCCTGCCCATGAAACTGCTGTGGGGAACCTTGTCTGCTTTGGAAACAGCTTCAGTCATTGTGGGTGGTTGAGGAAGATCCCCAGGAAAAGATGCTGTTGATTATTTAAGAAGTCAGCAGTCCATAAAGTTCTAGCTAAGTGTAGTGAAGAATCTGTCCTAGTAACCACATTGCCTTGCCTCGTGAAGATGATGTCAAAGAAGAAGGACTGGCAGCAAAGACAGTCATAAAGAAAGCAATTTCACAAGTAATGAAAACAGCTGCCCAGATGTACATGTCTTGGACCCTAGGAACATGAGAATGCCACGAAGTGGAAGATGTGTACTACGCAGGGGAGCAGTGCAGGATTAAGTGAAAAGCAAGGTCCAGAAGGCTCCTGAGAAGCTGGAGGCAGAGGCACAAGCTGCCCACTATGAAAGTCAGGTTCACTCGTATGGAAGGATCTGATAAGATGCCAAGGAAAAATCTGTGATAGGATTTTCAGAGGCACAGTTAAGAGATAGGAGAGATAAAAGAAACTTTGATTAACTCCAGGAACACAGAAAGGATCAAGGGCAGATGGGTCAGGTAGATCCTCTGGCAAGGACAGAAATCTGAGGCTTTTATGGACTTTTGCTGGGATGGAGTTTGAGAGGGATGTTTAGAAATATTTGAGAAGCTGATTGGGGTTTTCCCTGAGCCAGTGGGAAAGGTGAAAGGAAACTTCAGCCTGGGCTGGGTTGGAGAAGAAGGGGAGGAGGTGGTCTCTGGGAAGATAAGCTGTTGTTTTAAGGGCTTCAGCCATGTTAGATGATCACCATGAAAATTCAGCAATTCATGTGGGGACCTGAACTATCAATTTGAAAGTGGAAAGGTTCAACAACTAACAGCTCCCCTAAATATGTAAGTAAGTAGAGCTCCAGCAATAAGAGAAGCACTGATGCCTTGAAGAAGAAATGCAAAGATGGTGTGGGCAAGAGCAGGAAGGATTCCAGGCAATCCTCACTGGTGAGAGACTGCCAGAGGTACAGTTGGGCTGTAGCTGAGGGAAGCACTATGGGGATAACCAACGAGGTGCCCTGTCCCCTATCCTAGCCAGAGGTACACTGGCTCTTAGAGACCCCCCACTAGGTATTAATGAAACTGTGGGACCCAGGCCAGATGCATACTTTGGCTGAGCTGCTAGGATGAAAGAAGTGGAGGCAGCTGGTGCAGCATTGCCTGCTCTTAGCCTCACAGGTCCTACAGTGACTTTGCTCCAAAGAAAAGTTGCAGGTCCCAACAAGTTGTGCCTTATTTCCAAAATCCTTTTGAAGAAGAAACCCTTTTGGGCTAGGCAGAATTCACCTGCAGCCAAGTCTGAGGGGTTCCTCCCAAAAGGCCCATCCTCACCACCTTTATCACTCTGGGCAGTGAGCCAAAGGCAATGGGCAAGTAAGCGGGAGTATTCAGCAAACCAACTCTACGTGATCCAGTATGTGCCTGCCAGAGGCCTGAGGGAGCCAGCAGGAGTGGATCCCATGCCCTTTGCCCTAATTTGCTTATTTTGGAATAAAAGGAAAATCATGAGAGTGAGAAGGGCTGACATTCAAAGGCAGAGTGCTTTGTCAAAAAAAGCAGGCTCTGAGTTCAATTTCCATACCCACACCCAAAATAAGAATAAATAAATAAAATAAGGCCAATTGTACCCAACTGATGATGTGATTAATTTTGGATTTGAAATAAATTTGGTTTTCATGTTTTAAAGTGTTGGTGATCCACATAATTCTATACAGGCCCAAAATACTTTAATGATTAGCATTCTGCTAGATTCTGATGAAATCCCATTCTTCAGCCTGGAAAACTGATAAAGACAGGCCAGTGGATCCCCTGGAGCCATTCATTGCTACTGTTGTTGGGTGGGGAGTCAGGTGCAAGGAGCTGTAGTTCAACTCAGGTCCAATGACAGCGGGTCTGAGAAGCATGATTACAAAACACTTTTTTTTTTTTTTTCCAGAAAGAGGACTTCCGGTGGTAGAGTTCTTCTGTTTTTGACTGTATGGCTGAAATTTTTCCCCATTGACCTCTGACAGTGCCCTGAACTCTGAATGTGAACAAGTTATACAATTATACACAAAGGAGTCGATCTGTCACAGAAATCCAAACCTCACACATAATAGATACAACTTGTAAGTTTAGAATTTCTATATTCCTTTGTACTTGGTGGGTCATAGACCAAACACTTCCCAGAAAAACAGGATTTGCCAGATGTTAATTGGATGTTTAACTTCCTTACAAGCATTTCCAAGGACTTTAGAATAGCTGAACTGCTTAGTATAACCTTAAAACTGCTTTGGGTGGACTTTCAGACATGCAAATCCTAGAGTGAGGATTTCTCAGTTGGAGAGATGTTATCTGTTTTAGGGTTCTTTTAGATTTTTTATTATCTTCAACTATAAATGCCAACAACATGGATGTGGCTCTTTTACTTATGCTTTTTGGAATATATTTGCCTTCTTATATAGAATGCTACCTTTTATTGATTAGAAGAAATTCTCATCAATTTTCTTTCAAATATTGTTTCTATTACATTTCCTTTAATCTCATTTCATTATAATGAAAAATTTTCTTACCATTTTTTCTGCATTTCTTTTCTCTACAGTATTTTCTAATTTGTTTCCCTATACTTCAATGAATCTTTAATATTGCCTTTTATGTATTTTATTTCTAGAATTCCTATTAGATTGTTTTAAGTGTTGCATTCATATAAAATTTTGAAGTACCGTGTTTATGTTGTTCAATTGCTTGATGAAATGGGTGTGTTTCTATTTTCATGCTTTTGTAATTGACCCTGTTTCCATGTCATGATGATGGTGTGTGTTTTGGCTGATTAGCATAGGTTGTATCATTTTGATATATATATATATATTTTTTTTTTGGCAGAACTGGGGATTGAACTCAGACCCTTGCGCTTGCCAGAGAAGTGCTTATTCTACTGAGCCATCCCCTCAACCCCTTATGTTTTGGTTTTTAATTGAGGTTTTCTGATCAGAACTTTTCTGTTTCTTTTATTTTGGGCTTATTTTATTTTTTTAAATAATTTTATTGAGAAAAAATAGCAATGAAACAGTTTCAAAACCCATTAGTTGGACAGATTCAATAATTAATACATTGAATATTGCTGTCTTCTCAATGTGATTCATAGTACAAGACACAGACATGATATCCTGTCCACAAACATTTTAGTACAAATCTTTCTATTCCTTAAATTAAGGGAAAGTAGCTGTATATCTCTCCTAATTATTTTGAATGTATAGATGAAAATGGTCCTTCATTTGTATACCCGTTTTTTGTTTAGTTTTGTCAGAGATGGGTATTCCATTGTCATTTCAATATGGATTTTTTTTTTCTTTTTTTGGCCTTTGGACTCAAACTCAGAATCTTGTGCTTGTCAGGCAGGAGATCTGCTGCTAAACTAAATTCCTGGCCCAACTGAGATTTTCTTAAGGTCAAATTTATGTTCTGTCCTGGAGAATGTCCCATGCAATGAGAACAAAGATGAATTCTGTTGGGAGAGTTGATGCTGATATTACTAATTTATACTGTATTTAAAGGTTTCAATTTCCTTGAAATCTCAATCTGTTTTGCAAAGTAAAATACTCAACAACTCCTGTGGCTTAGTTTCCTGCAGCTGCCTATTTTTTATTCATACAAGTTTCTCTTCTTCTGTTTCATGCCTTGGTTACTAGGTGAATATACTTACAATGCTCTTCTTCCTGATATAATGCTAAATTCAGCATTATAAAAATATGTTTTTATCTCTAGTGATGAAAAGAATCTCTACAAATTTAATGTGTCTGATATATTCTTAATTTAATTAGAAAACTGAGGAGTGTTGTAAGAGAAATGAACCAGTTTCCCACAGAATGAACATGTGCCTGAGGTTTCACTGAAACTTTGGCTTAAATCCTATCATGGTTTATGAGAGGGCCCTGTTATCTTCTTTACACTTGCATTTTCCAGTCAATCCAGAAACAATACTTATGTCTCCTTATTTAATCCTCATTTCCAAAAGCTAACATGCCTGGTGTACCCCAGCTCTGTGCTCTATATTCAATGCCAGTTCTGTGTAAGCTCCTTAGTCTTTTCTTTCACTGAGAAGAAATACTCTGAGAGCAGGGTCAGGGGGCATTTTTCCAACTGTTGTCTAGTATTTCTGCTAAGAGATAGAGAAACTTGCCCTAGAATATAGTGTTCATGTTTTCTGCAAGATTCTATAAACACTATTTAGAGATCATTTAATTCAAGAGTGTTGGTTTCACATTATTAATAGGTTTTCCATTAATGGCTATTTTGTCTGACATGAGTGTAAATGTTCTAGGCTTTTTGTATCTTCTTTTCTTCTCTCCATCCTTCTTCCTTCCCTTCATTTCTTTCTTTCTTTCTTTCTTTCTTTCTTTCTTTCTTTCTTTCTTTCTTTCTTTCTCTTTTTTCTTCATTTTTTGTCACATTATGCAATTTTTTTAGGCATTTGTGTCCAACTTACATGTATCAGAATGAATCACACATTTTAAAGACAACACATAGGTCAAATATTTTTAAAATTCTATTCCAAAAAAATTGTTATTAGGGTTAGAACAATGTGCATCAATGTAATTATTGATTAAGATAGAACTTATATGCATTGTTTTTCTATATCATTTCTATCATCTTTTCTTTATTGCTTTGAACTATATCAATATTATGTGGTATAACTTTTACTATAATATCTAAATCTTTTTTTTTCTTAGTGATTGCTCTGAAAGTATAATTAACATTGCACCTGAACTGATGTTGGCAAGATTCCATCAAAAGGTAACTATCACTCATCCTTTCCATAAAAAAGGACCAAATAAACAAGGACACAAACAAACAGTTATGTTTCCATCAGAGTAATTCAGAGAGAGAAGGAGTACAGCCAGAGAGTAACGGAGTGCAATATGCAGGGTGGCAGGATGAAGAATCACGCCCATCTTCCCACTCAGCCAGATGTAGCAGTACGGACTTTTCCTGCCTGATAAAGACCAGCAGGAGGCAGGCATCAACTGGTCCCCCTGATTCTCACAGACATCTACAGGGTTTGAGATAGAAGAATCCTGCTGTGCTCACAGGTCTTGTGTCTGGCTAAAGGGGCTCCGTGGAGCTCACCTGCTGCATTGCTCCGGGGAGGGTGTTCACACTATGCCCATGCCCAGGAGATGGAACTCCAACAGAAGTCAGCTTGGGGTGCAAGCAGACATTGCATCTGCACCATCTGAAGCCCTGCATTCACTCCACTGTGACTGAGTACTCAGCAGTGGATCATTTTGCAGCTGAGTTGATCAGCTGCCTCCTTTTAGAGACAAGCACCGCGGGAGGAACTCTGTCTTTCCAGGTGATTCTGCGCTCTGCTCCTGGCTATATGGAGCTTAAGCCTAGTGAAATAACTATCACCCCTGTTTGTCTGGACAAACTCCATGTCTCACTACTCTCAGCATTAGAACTATGGTCCAAGGGAGCAGCTTTAATAGCAAAAAGAAAAAAAAATCACATGCAGTGTCCCTTTCGCCATCCACCCCCACCAAGGCCCAGGACCACTGAACTATCAGGGACCAGAGTCAGTGCAGCAGTTCTGTTCTTGTTTGGGAACTGATTCAGAGTCTGCTACCTCATTCCAATTGGAAATTCAGCCCAGGGCAACTCTATAAACCAATTTTAGCCCCATACGGCATTCTGCTCTTTGGGATCTGGAGCCTAGGATAGACCCTGAGCCCCACCCTGCCTCCGTTTCCCCAGAGCTTGGGCTAAGTTGATGCTATGCCCAGCCCATGAAAGAAAAGCCTGGCTGAAATGTGTGACCCCACCTCTGGACCTACCATCTGCAGCACCTTGCTGCTCTAGAGATCCACTGTTCAGAGTCTGAGTTACAGGGTTCCTCTCCCTGTGCTGGGTGGAATTTCCATGCCACTAATGCTTGTAACCCACAGCCCAAGCCACAGCTGTGTTTATCTGCACCTGAATCTTTCTGCCCCCAGCCTCAACTTCAAAATGCCTGAGCCTTGCCTTGTCTTACTACTCGAGAGGAATCACCAGGTGCTGCCCTCTCTCCTGGTGCCTGAGATGTCACTGAGTCCTGATGGCTCCAGGGTTGAAATTACAGCCTTCTCTCCATGGGCTCTGGGCCTCTAGAAAACCCTTTGGCACTTGAAGGTTCACCAGGGCTGTGGCTGGTAGACCTAAAGGACATTGTCCATATGAACTTGGCTAACCACTGAAAGAGCAATAGCGCATGATCTCACTTGTACGTGGCACCATGAGAAGGCAAAGCACACCGAAATAAGCAGAGGTTGCCACAGTCTAGAGAGTGAGGAAGAAAAGTGGAAATGTTTCCGTGGACACCAAAGAGTAAAGTTAGAGCACAGCTAGAGATCTGAATGTACCACGTGGAAATCAGTTCATAAGATTGTGGAGATTTTAAATTTCTTGCTGGGCTCAGTGGAATAAGCGCTTCCCTGTCAAGTGCAAGGGCCTAAGTTCAATTCCAAGTTCCACTGAAAAAAGATTTTAAACTTCTTTTTACCTAAAATTAATGTAAGATGATAGTTATGTTCATCTGGCTCACAATATTAAACATTTTACTATGTGAATATATCCCATAACAACTTATTATATACTTTAGATGTATACAATAGTATTTGTTTGAATACACTTGTACATTAATAAAATATAATTGGGAATAATAGCAACTTAATTTCAACACAAAGAAGTATAATATTTCAGTAAAGTTTTCTTTTTTATTAACCACATAAATAGTATTGTAATCACAATTTCATCTGTATATGTTATGAACCTGTAAGTCTAATTTTGCTGTCAATGCTTAGAAAATATTTCTTCATACCACATGGATTAAGGAAACATTCAAAATTAACATTTTATGCTATCTATTTTAAAATTATTATTTTTAAAAATTTTAAATATGAATTTAAGCTGTTTGAGAATCTTTCATCTGAGCCTTAAGATTTACCTTCAATATTTAATTTATAGCTATTTTATTAATTTTTTTTGGCTTTGTACATTTGAAAAGATCTTTAGCCTGGCATGGTGCTACACTTCTGTAATCCCAGCACTCAAAAGGCTGAGGCAGGAGGACTACTGCAAGCTCAAGACCAGGCTGGGCTCCAAAGTGAACTCTAGGGCAGTTTGAACTATGTGAGGAGACCCTGTCTCAAAAAGACAAAAATGAAAAAATACTTTAATTCTCCTTCAAGTAATAATAACAAATGTTTACCAATGAATTTCCCTTTGCTATTTAATATTGGATCAATATCCTCCCATTTCTGTGTTAGATATATCCCAGTAATGTAGCAATTGCATCAATGTATCCTAACCACAAATTTCATAAATATGTATGTATTTTTTCCACAACTGTGATGTCAGTATGATTAACTGCTTCCGTTTTTAATGGTAAAAGACTACCAACAGTGACATGAGGGACGCATAAACATATACATGCATAACAGGTACTTCTGAAATAGTTTATCCAGACCTTGGTTCCTAGCTACACTTATTCTGACTGTCTGCATATTTTTGGCCATGTGTCATCTGCATCTTGTTCATCCACTGTTTGTTTCACATAGTTTATCTCAAGTTTATATCCTGCTTTTAACCTTCTCTGTTGTCTCATTTTTATCTTGTATTATGCTATTTTCATAAGTCTACCCAGCTCTACCAAGTTTCTCTCTACAAACTGTTATTTAATTATCTTAGCGGTCACTGTTGTTTTTTTGACTGTGATAGTGTGTGTGTGTGTATGTGTGCTCGCGCGTGCGCGCACTGAAGCCAGGGATACTGTACCACTGAGCTACATTTCAATCTATTTATTTACTTATTTCTCTGAGACAGTGTCTTGACAAGCTGCCCCAGGCAGTAATCACGCTGTTTTCCTTCCGTTCACTGTGAGCGCTCAGATCACAGGCATGCACCACCGTGCCCAGCTTAAAGGACTGGTTGGGATCACTATCGAATCCATTTCGTCTCAACTATATTCAATATTGTATGCTACTTTATGAGGGAAAGGAGAGCCCAGGCCGTACCTGTGACAGCGCTCCTAATGCGTGGGAGTGATCCTATCTCCAGCGGAGCGCTGGCGGCTGCTTTGACTGTTTCAGTGAGGAGGACTGACGCAGCGGGACCTCTGAGGCCAGCTCATCAATCATTCCAGGTTTCTCGATTCTTCGGGGGGTTTGCTCTGAGCATGCATCCTTTCAGGAGCAAGCTGACACAATAAAAGCAGTCCAAAGCACACAGAAGTAGCGTGAGAGCAGGCTGGTGGCAGGCCAAGCTGAGGCCAGCTTTCTTGCCCTCACGACCTGCTTCCCAGGCGTGGCAGTGGAAAAATTGCCCAGATAATTGTAGGGACCAAATAGTTGCATCGTGCCCAGGTTATTGAATTTTGTAAGCAGAGGCCCCAAATATGTGTAGGGAAGCAAGAATTCACTTGTGTGACTGGATTCCAGAGCCTAGAATCTGTGTGTTACACTATTGGTTTGTAACATGTTTTTTTTTTGTTGTTGTTGCTGTTGTTGTTATTTGGGGGGCTGGACAATGTGATTTGAGCTCTTCCTGACTCCTTCGCACTGCTCTTTTTTTTTTTTTTTTAAATCGAGTAGAGCTTGCAAAGAGCAAGCATCCTCCTCACCTCAGGATGCATGAGAAAATCATGTCTGCGGCATTTGCTGCTTGACATGTATTTGCTTTTTCTCTGATTCTTTTCTTCTGAGATGAAGTTATTATTTAAGAAAGTTCATCAATATATATCACTACTCCGTTAGAAGAACATACTGTATTTCATGCCTTGGGAAACGGAAAGCAGTGGACCTCACAATTTTTACTACGAGCATGGTGCTGAGCAAATTATTTTCATTTGTTTCAAATGTCTCGCCCATGAAATGGTCATAAAAGTTTAGGAAGGCCGCCCATTTTAAACTGGACCTGTCACCTAGATTTATTTGTAGTAATAAAATGTATCTTAAAAGAGACTTCCTCCGCACAACAGCTTCTGCGCCAGCTATTCAACGTCAGGCATGCGTGCTAGCTCCCTGTGCAGTGGGGCCTCCGGATGGAGTGCTTGTTTGGGGAAAGCCGGGAGTACCGCAAACCCTGAACCCCAAAAGACAACGAGCGCTTGATTTCCACAAGAATTCTTCTGCAATGAAAGATACATTTCCAGGAAGAGTGGGTTGATGGTGTGCAAAATGAAGAGAGCATTCTGAGAGGAAACGATGGCAGTGTGTCGCTTGCTGTCTTAATTTTTTATGTAAGTATTCACCATATGGTGTGATCCTTTGGATACTTGCACAATAATTGGAATAAATATTTTAAAAAGACGTGTGCACTCATATGTTCATTGTGGCATTATTTTAAAACTTCAAGAAGTGGAAATGACCTGTTTGGCACTTAAGTGAATAAAGAAAATGCAGTTCAGCAGTATAATTGGACTGGTGATCAGGTTTTAAATGAACGTCTATATGTGATGAGAGGGATGACCCTGGACGACATGACGCTCAGGGCAATTAGGCGATGACAGAAGGATAAATATTATAGGATTTCACATTATGGGGCACAAAAAACAGTCAAAATTTTCAAACAACGATTAACAGACATTCACTGAGGAACAGTGTGTGTGGGGACTGTGATTCAACAAACATAAAGTTCTACATATGCAAGATTAGTCAATCCTGGCCTAGTGTCCCCCCCAACAGCCATCTATCCACAATTACTAATACTGTATGTATAATTAAAACTTATGATTATGGAGTTCATAAATGTCTCTGTCATTAATTATTTTACATTAATTTGTGGTCAAACTATGAAAGCACATGCTAAATCAAATTAAACAAATTATTCTTTGAATGTGTCTTGGTTTCTTGTCTTATCAAATAATCAAGAAAGCTTAGGTATGTAAACCTTTGCAAATAAATTGACCAAAATGTTTGGTCAATTTATTTGCAAAGGTTTACATACCTTTGCAAATGGATTTGGATTGTTTACTAATGGTTGAAATCACCTGTTCTTAATAGTTTGTGAAACAGACACACAGGCTTAACTACCATACATATCTTTCATCTCAGTAAGGGAAAATACAAAACAGAAAGTAAAGGGTACATAGAAGGACGTAAGAGATTTAATCTCCTGAAAATGGAAAGGGGAAAGGGGTCCAGTAGAGCCAGGGCAAGGGGGGAGGTGGAAGGGAAGGGGAATGAAATTGTAAGCTGTTATCATGTTCAGCTGTCAAACACCCACAGTGAATGTAAACACTGTATGCCATAAACATGAGCTAAGATGAACAAAAACCACAAAAGTGAAAGTGGGGATGGGGGATTTAAAAGTAAAGGAAGGGGATGGAGAAAGGGGAGGTGACAAAGAAGAAAACATGCTACGCTATGTGCATGTCACTACTCATAATGAATATAAACCTCATGTACTGTAAACAAGTACTAATAATTATTATTTTTTAATGTGTATGGGCCTGGCTGAGCTTGGTGGTGTAGTCTAGCTCAGCTAAGGCAAAACATGCAAATTCCATCCCAGACAATACAATTTAGTGACTTATGGAGCCCTTACCTTAAAATAAAAAATAAGGTCTGGGGAGATAGTTCAGAGCAAAGGCTCTGTGTTTGATCCTAGTTAACACACACACACACACTGGGTTTAAATAGTCTATATATTCTGATGCTTAAGTTACTAAGTAGCTTTAAAAGAACTCCTTTTTAGAAATAATTTTAAGCTGGTTTATTCAGAGTTAATGAGGATTCATTTTTATTCCAGTTAACTGCTTTATACTACTATATTCCATTAGTTTGGATTTATTTGCATAAGTGTATATAGTTTTGCCACATTGTCAAGCATGTGGAAAAATCTTGTGGGTAAATGAAGAGAAACAAGTTAATTTTTCTAAAGAACTTACTCTGTGTTAAGTTTCAGATATGATATAATTACTAGGCAATGTCAGAAGTTTAATGACCAGAGAATGTATTAGGTGCAAAGATTACATGGTATTAAGTTGAAATCTTAACAAAGAATTAAAAAAAATCTCTTTCCTAGAGATTTGTTTTAAATTTAATTTTGAGGTATTGTCACTTCCTAGTCCAACTAGAAGGAATACATGGTAAAATGAACATTTGATTTTAATTTATCATACCTCTATATCAATAAATGAATTATAGTTGCTTAAAGAGATAAACTCATGAACTGTGTTCAGCTACTAAACAATGTATAATTTAATGAAAATTTCACTACCGATGAAAGAAACTCCAATAGTACCGTGACTTTTGTGAAGCTCTTCTTATAATTGCATTCCACTCCTAACTCTACAACATTAACCATTTTACAGTGCCTTAATTAGGAGGGCCAAGTATCACTGATGCTGGTTTTCCATTTTATGGGAAAAGTAAATGGTCTTGCTGGGATCCTTGGCACCAGCTGAACTTTCTCAAATAGAGAGCCCATGTGACGTCACTGTCCATCTTTCTTCTCCCGTCAAACAAGTCTACATTTTTCATGCAAAAAATCTCTGTATAGTTGATCAAATTTGTTAAGAAATTATGGACTCTTGCTCATTCCTAATGCTTTTAGCAACTTACAACTACATATTAATGGAGAGAGAGTAGTTTTGTGAAGTTTTTAACTGCATAACCACACATTATCACCCAAGGTTCATCTCCATGAAATTAAAAGAATCTAAACAAAAGATGTAGTATTATTTAATTCAAACAGTAGCAGAATATTTTCATATCAAATTTCTTTTTACAATATAATCTGACCTGCTGTATTATTATTATGTTTTTGTTTAAAAATAATGTATTTGTTTCTGGTGATAGAGGGAAGGCCAAGGGCTGAGGGTGCTGCAATGCCTTACCTGTGCACCTCTGGCCATCCCGCAGCTACCGAGTATGGCTGTGGGCCACAGGGGCAGGGTGCCCCAGCAGGGTCTTTCAACACTACAAGCAAAGTACCTGGTAGTTCTATCCTTCTCCAAGGGTCTCCTGATGGAGTGGGCTAGAAATTCCATGAGGTGAGACTTAAAGCTGTTCAAGTATCCTCACAGAAAGACTGTGCGGAGGAACTCAGGTGCTTTCTTCTTCCCAGCTTGGGGTCCCAGAATGCCTGTGGCACCTAGACAGCTGTCCCTGCAGCTGCCACATCCCAGGGTAGCTCTGGAGGAAGGGCAAGCAAGGTCAAACAAGAGGCAGAAACACTGTTTATTGGGCTCAGACCAGAAGTCCATGGGTCTTGAGTTCCTCTGTGAACTTGCTGATTTTCTTCTCCACGTTCTTCTCAGCCTGTTTCCGTAGCTTCATCATCCAGTTCTTCCTGTGATGTACCTTATATTATTTATTCTTCCAGTGAACCACTACTTTTGCATCAGTAAAAATGAGGGTGCTCACTAGGTAATGTTTCAGATATAAATTTGTCATCGCGGCATAAGTGGTAAGCAGAGTCCTGAGTTCAATCCTAGGTACTAAAAATAAATAAATAAAATTAATTTGTTGACATAAGATGTCAAACAAGATAAAATGTTCTACTTCCACTTTTAATTTCAGTTGAATTCTAATTTTACATTCTTTGAATAAGTACAGTATCTTTAAAAAAGTGATTAGATATTCAGGTAAGCCTGTGAACCTACAGTCAAAGGGTATACCATGAATGATAAATTTCTAATATCTTAGAACAAAACCCATGTTGCTGTCACCCTAGAATAGATAAGAAATACTGAGCATGAGGAGAGGAGAAAAAGGCAGACAGATACAGCCTCTGACAGAGGAAGAGTGCCTGAGGATTAGAGAACTGATTCTGGCCACATGAATGATGCCCCAGGTTGGAATTCATATCCCAGGTCCATGAAGAAAGAGTGCCATCTCTTCTAACTTCAAGAAATTGAATGGAAGCTTCTATGTGACTCATAGATGTTAGCAAGAAGTTATCTTCCTGTGCTCACACAGAACTGTCTGCTCTTTTTGTGCTGAAACAGAAATAATCTTTTATTTGCATCAGCCCAAGTTTGTCAGTGAATAATTTGCTGAAAGCTTAACAATACTCTTATGTGACCTGACTTGTCTACATACCTCCTCTCTTGTGATTAATATCTTTTTTTTTCAGTGAGGGGACCGGGAATTGAACTCAGGCCCTTGCACTTGCTAGGCAAGTGCTTATTCTACTTAGCCATCTCCCCAGCCCCTTTGTGATTGATACCTACATGTCTTGACAAAGTCTCACATGCTCATAGGTGGGCTACTCAGAAGGTAGATGGATCCTGAGAGGCATCCCTGAGGGCAAGGCTTGCGGGTTTCTTTCCCTTCCCAATGATTCCCTTCATTCTCTGCTTCCTGGCTGCTGTGTGGTGAGCAGCTCTTTTTCCACCATTCTCTATGCCCTGACATCCTGACTTGGAAGAAACTTTGTAGGTACGGGGTGAAGCATGAGCCAAAATTAAAGGCTACCTTCACTCATGGACATGCTAGGTATTGTGTGTCAGGGATTAAGAAAGCAACCAAGGCCATCTTGAGCCATGACGGTGAGGGCTTGGTGTGAAACACAGGAAGAGTCAACAGGAAAGCAGAGTTTTAAACAGTCATGTATTTTAATGTCCATATCTGTCTCCTTTCTAGTGATTTTTTTAAACTTAGTCCCATGTAATTCATTTTTGTTTTATTTTACTAAAATTGTCCCACTCCTTAGTTTGTGATGAAAGTGTCAGCAGGAACTGCATTGTCTTGAAGACTACAAAATAGTAAGGGGGGCCAGGGAAATGGTTCAGTAGAATAAGCACTTGCCTGGTAAGCGCAAGGGCCTGAGTTCAATCCCCAGTTCAGCCAAAAAGAAAAGATAGAAAGACTACAAAATAGAAAGTAAGGAAGAAAAAGCATTAGGAACAATACAAAATTTCACTAAACAAAGATTTGCATAAAATACAACTTCACGTAGCATCTGAGTGAATTAAACAACAATAAAAATTACAAAGTAAAAGATGAAAAAACCTGCATATTTATTTTAATATATCCTTTGCAATTAGTCATTTCCTTATCACAAAATGTCTAAGCTCCAATCTGAGATTTCTGTGACAGTAAAAGCCTGAGGATTCTGGGGGCACGAGCAGGTGTCACCTGAGCTACGCTACAACCTGTAACTTCTAGAACCTCAGTTCATCATTAGGTTTATTTTAGTCCAGTGGGGTTGTAGTAGGAGTCAAGGTGCAAACTTGAACCCAGGTTAAACATTTGAATTAATACAATTTATGATCTAATAAACTTCAGTTGAGGCATAGTTCAAA
Source organism: Ctenomys sociabilis (assembly GCA_004027165.1). NCBI lineage: Eukaryota > Metazoa > Chordata > Mammalia > Rodentia > Ctenomyidae > Ctenomys > Ctenomys sociabilis. The sequence goes on along the minus strand of PVKA01029310.1, from coordinate 9,114 downwards.
AGGGCCAGCTACTTTCTTGCCACTTCATCTTTTATCCATGTTATTATTAAAAATTAATGTCTACTTAAGCCTTTTCTCATTATAAATAACTTGCAAAAGTATGAGTTTTAAATATTTATTTACATTTATTTTAAAGCAGATTTCACATCATGAATTACATCAACCTTTCACTCATTAGGGATACACACAAAAATGTACTTAGAATTTGAACTTCCAATTACTTGCAAATTGATGTACAGAACTATTTTGAAAGATGGTAAGATGCAAAGAAGGAAAGTGATTTTAATGTGTCTTCTCTGAAATGAAGTCTGTCTTCCGAAGAAGGGGTTTCCATTCAGAGGTCTCACACAGGTATGTTAGTAAACATATGCTTTGAACAAGGTGTAAAAGTAACATCACTGTTCTTTGGTAGTTGTGGAGATTCCATTCTCTCAAAGGCTACATGCTACATCTGCTGAGAGAGTGAAGTGAATCAGGCTGGGCGTGGTGGCACGCGCCTGTAATCCCAGCTCTTGGGGGGCTGTAAACAGGCAGATCACTGCATGTCTGGTCTCGCAGTAAGACCCTGAACATCCTGTAGACCCTTCCTTAAAATATAAAAAAAAAAAGAAGTGAAAGAAATCATCAAAGCTCTGAGAATGAGCATCACACAAAGACGGCCTTATTCACTGCAACCCAGAGATTTTAGAGGAAGCATTCCCCTCCCGGTGAGCTCCCCTGCTCCATAAGAGTACACCTTGCCTGTGCATCCATCCACCCATCCTCACAAAAGGGGAAAACGATAAGGAATACTTAAGAAAATTCTCATCTCTGCATTTGCTATGCAATAAGCAAATCCTCCATGATGTGTCTCAGGCTTCCAAACAGTGCAAAAATTAAGCCCTTTCAAAGACACGCTATTCCTGTATCTGCTGGTGTGGTGAGTGAAGCTGCTGAATGCTGGCCTGTCTGACTCCTCCTAGTGCTCACGTAGTGCTTTATTTCCCTGGAAGGACTCAGCACAAATGATCTGCGCTGCACTGTTAAAGCAGCAGGTCCCCGCCCCAACCCAGGCGGCTCCCTTTCCACTTCTCTACTCACTGCAGCCTCCACCCACCACTGCACGGGAGGCGGAGGCCTTCACCGCAGAACACTAGGAGTCCTTAATTTGGATGCAGCCATTGGCCATGAAGGACACCAGCAACGCAGCTTTTCATCTCATTCTTTTCCTAGCACACTGTATGTTAGCTACATGCATTGCCTTACTGTGCCCCCTAAAGCACAGGAGGCAACCAATTTTCCTCTCCATTGATAAAATCCAAAATAAGTTCCATGTCCTCTTAAGTGCCTTCTGACAAATTGGTCTTACAGATTAATTACCATCCTTAATTCTAGTTTTAAAACATTGATTAGTGCTATTAGGCTTCTTTCTATTGCATCTGTCTCTGTTATTTGCTGGACAAGGCTTATTTAAGTTTGTGTTCAGACCAGTTTAGTTTAGGTGTGATATTTGACTTCACTGAATAATTATTCAACTAAACCTTATAGATTTCAATATAATAGCAATATAAATTAATAAATAATCTCACAAAGAATCATTTTATAGACTTTGCTGAATGGCTTGAGTATTATGGATAGGAACAGCCAATTTAGTGAAGGTAAGTAAAAAAAAATCCTCATGAATGAGGGTTAAAACAATTTTAGGGGCCATGGAGATTGCTCAGCGATCTAAGTGCCTGCCTATGCAAGTGGAGGAACCAGAGTTTGATCCCCAGTACAGCATGTCACGCTGTCCCTGCCCCCAGGTGCACCCAGCCAGCCACCAAAACCAGGCCTTGTGGTGCATGCCTGTAACCCCAGTATGGAGAGGCTGAAACAGGAGGATCACTATGAGTCTGAGATGTGGAGTGAGACCCTATTCCAAATATATAAAATTTAAAAAACAGAACTATTGTTAACTTTAAAAAGCCGAACTAAATAAATCATTTATTACCAGTCCAATCATTTATGTGTAGGGTGACAAAATTTGTCCTTTAGGTTACTTTTTATATGATGATACAAGAGGAATTAGAAAAATAACAATTTTAGCAGAATTATTCAATACAAGAATAGACTGGTGAAATCACACTTATCCCAGCAACGCTGAGGACATTAAAGACATAAAGAAATGTGTGGCCAAGTGACGCTTCTGGCTAACTCTGGTTAGCGAATAACTGCATTTTGCAGAATTCATTGTCAAGTTACCTACCATGGGGGAGACAACATTTAAGGACGTATTACATGCACCAAAGATGCACAAACACGTGCATAAAGAGCTGCAGGAAGTTCCTACAGCAAGGCAACTGGTATTTTCCAGTTCCTAAGATTTTGACCCAAGAAAGCCATGTATTTTAAAATCTAAAATTATATATATATCGTTTCATGTAGATAGAGGAAATACGTTTTGGGGTCTTACTGGGTAGCAGTCTGACTATGATTAATGATGTTTGTATATTTCAAAACTCTTAAGAGGATTTCTAGCATTCTCATCACAAACAAATTATAAGTATTTGTGATAATATATATGTAACTTAGGCTCATTTCATCATAGAATAATGTATACTTATCAAAATATCACATAATTATTAATTTTCATCTAAAACTAAAACTTTAAAAAATATACAAAATTAATTACTTCTGTGACACTTAAAATTAAATAAGAGCATGCTTAAAATATTCTAGGGGTATTCTTCAACAGTGATTTTTATTTATATATATTTGAGAGACATAGGATCATTTCCAAACACAAATTACTTGAAACTTAAAGAATGAGGTGTTTTTGGCAAGTAATATATCTAAATGATATCTAAATGATGAATGCAAATATATACATATATATATATATATATCTGGATAAGAAAAAGTATTTCTAGAAATGTATCTTTTGTAGAGTTATTAAAACTTCAACAGTAAGCATAGAGCTGACAATATAATATCAACACATTCTGAAATTTCAGGCTCAATTTATTGTATCTGGAGAAAATCATAGTCTGAGTTTTTAACATTATCACCAAGCATTTCTGCATCAAACGGAAATCATGATGAAAACATTTTAAGTGATTAAAAGGTAATTTGACCAAGTCAGGAATTACGACGATGATTTTTTCAAACATTTATGTATCATGTGATATACTAATTGTCCTTTCATCAAGCAGACATATTTCTCTATGGAAAAGGTAACATGCAGGGTGCTTTCCCATGGAATGGTGCCATGTGGTCGTTTGTAGTAATAGGCAGATTATCCTGGTCAAAACAGTAGAAATGCTATACTTTGAAAACAATGGTTCTCTAACTAGATTACACCATTTTAAAAGTTAGGATAATGCACTTGTGATTTCATCTTATAAGTGATTTATTTATTTATTTTTTTTTTGCATTGGGAAGTCATATATTTTGTTTTATTTTTTAATTTAATTTAATTTTATTGAGAGATAAATATCAGTGAGACTACTTTTGCTTTATTATAAGTGTTTTCATATGGTTTTTCAAATTTAAACTATAGGTGATGCTAAGCTATATCATAAGATGGAATCAGTATAAATGACACTAGTAAGAATACATTTTCTGGAAACTCCTTTCAGCTTCAGCCTTTGTTCTTTGAGAGTCTCGATTCACCTTTTATGGTCCTTCTCCTGAATATCTGCTACTTTTTGTCTGGTGGGAGCAGATAAAACATATGGGGCACTTTGCAGCTTTGGCAGGGAGTTTATCCTACTGCTTCCTCCCATAACCTCCACAAATCTGCTCTACCTAACAACCTAGTTTGCTGTAGCCCCAACATCCATAATCCACACAATTCTCCATATTCAAATTGAATTCCATTTTTACTCCCCCATTAAATCTATTGTGCTTTAAATCTGTCCCCTTGTATACATGCCTTACCAATTACAGAGCTATAAAACTTCTTCCGAAACCATTCAGTAGATGTTCAACCATGGGCCTGGATTTCCTTATCACTTTTCCTGTAGCACTGAAACCTACAATTTTATTTTTGCTTCTTTCATACATAGTCTCTCTAAGCACTGCAGGCTGGCCTTGAGCTCACTGCGTGGCCTGGGCTGGCCTCCGATTGTCTATGATTCCTCCCCGGCAGCCCGTCAACACTGACACCGCTGCCCTGACACCATTTCTGTGCCAAAGCCTTCATTTCCAGCTCTGGTGACAAATTTCTGAGTTACTGTATATAGGAAAATAAAAGAGTGAATTCCTTTTCTTCAAAATCCTTTGATGAATCCCTAGTGAATACATTGAATTGTTAGTGTTCATCCATGATTTTAAACTACTAGTAGTTCTTCCGTGCATTAAATGATCTGAACATTCCCTATTCTCTAGTTACTTGTGATTTTCAAAAATTTTCTTACAGCATTTCATGTCTGAATTCTTTTTTACTCTTTATTAATCTTTTCAGTGAAACCACTTGTTATATGAAGTTCAAGCTAGAAGACATCTCTTCAGGAAAACCTGTGCAGATCATTTTATTGATGATGTGGCCCTTTTCCAATATGAAGTGTTTACAATTTCAGACAGATTTTAGTATTGCAATTAAATTAAAGTAAATACTAAGTAAGCGAAAAAAAGAGTAGAAAAGACTGGATTATCTGTGAAAATGAAAACTGGGGAGTGACTGTGTAAAACAAGAAATTACAATCTTGGGGTGTTGCATTTTCTGGGGTGCCAGGGCACATGTTCAGAGCTGGCGCATATTGGTAAAATGTACACAAAAGAGAAATCAAATCAAAATGAGGCTGCGAATGATAGTGAGGAAACACGACAAATGCAAAATGCTCTCGTAATTGCAATGAAAGCAAACTAGGAGTGAAAGGGCCAAATAAGGCAATACAAATTTTCCTCAGAGAGAGAAATAGAAGAACTGAATTTTCATGTATCAATAATTACATTAAAATGAATATGCTAAACAAGGCAATTAAAGGACTGCAATTACTTTAATGATTGAAAAGTGAAAATATATATTTCTTTTGAAAGAGACATCTCAAATGTCTATGTACATGAAGTCTGAGTATCAAAAGAATGAAAAAAATTCTACCAAGAAAAATATTGTGCAGCTATAATTTCACAAAAGTAAGGCCAGAATATTAGTAGAGGTGGACACAGCACATAATAATGAAGAGCTGTGTCCAATGGCACAGGTAAAAATGCAAAATATTTATCCACATATAGTGTACTTTAAATAAAATTACCTCAGCATATAAATCCAGCTTTCAGAATTTACCAGCAGAATTTATTCTGAAAAAACAAACAGTTCTTCAGCATATGGAAAATACAAGAAGAGGTGGAACTAATTGGCATGTGTTACTTTATATTCAGGGACGAAAAATTATAGATTTTGAGAACAAACATAGAATAACAACCAAAATAAATAATATTCTGCCCCATGAAGCAAATATTAGTACATGCCACTGGGCAGAAAAATTTTAAAAGTGATGCACTTTGTTTGCAGGGAGTTTGACATCTACAAGCAAATATAAGAGTATGATTCCTATATTTGAAGATTGAATGATATGTCCACAGGTAAATCAAACATAATTTAGAAAAGTATTTGAAAATAATAATAAAAATAATATAATGTAATTGAATGGTAGGAATCATAGTTCAGATGACGGAAAAATAAATAGTATTATATTTATCTTCTCCTAAGGAAGCCATCAAAAACATAGACAAAACATATTGATATATAAACACTAGGCAGGAGAGGATCCTTCAAGGCTAAGAGGGTCACAGATCACCGTCCCATTAGACGTCCTTCCCCTGGGCAATAAGCCATATTTCGTGGTCAAGTCTCCAGCAAAGGTCCTGTATATCTTCAGTAGACATCACATCTGAGCTGCAATTCCCCACAACCTGAAAAGCTGCACTTTTTCTTTCTACCCATTTGTCTTATTTTCTTAAAATTGAGTCATTAAAGGATGTCTCAGAAGATTCAAATAATAACCACAATAGTAAAATCAATCAATGATTCTCTCATGAAATATAAAAGTTCAATTTCCTGTCCTGGACATATAAATAAGGTCCACATTCCTGGTTACAATGCAATACAACAAATGATTGTACTACTGTGCTTTCTTTTTCTAGACAAGAGAAAGAGTCATTAGGTTTACCTTCCAGACTAAATTAAACGCAGATGAAATATTTGAAAAGTTGATTTTCATGATATTGAATTCAGGCAATAAAAGATAATGGTACCTGAGGAATTAAAAGCGAAAACGCTGCAGGCTACATCCTAGCTCAGCCCGCAGCTTGAAGAGTGGGTGAGCCCCAGTGTTGGATCTGCCGTTCAGACACAGCCCAGAGATGGACATGGAGTGAGCATTCAAAGCTGAGAATACAGGAAGCCAGGTGAATGAAATTTGACAGACTGAGGAGGTGGCTACATTGAGAGAAAACCCTACAGCTCTTCCATGAGTCCTCTCCAGATCCTGTAATTCTGTGGGTCATGCTCTAGTCTTCCTCTAACATCATAAGAGGAAGGTACAAAATATCAGACTATTTACAAGTAATTTCAATACACCTGAGAACAAAGATCAAGAATATTTCTAGGAATATAAATACATTCACTGGGTAAAAAGCTAAAACTGAAAATAAAAGAAAAAGGTAAAATTGATAAAGCTTTGGATTCAATTTATCTGGACTTGGAAAACAGCAGATAAATTAAAACTAAATAGACATAGACATAGATATGGATATTTAATAATATTATGTGCAATGATGGTCGCTAGTTGGTTCCTGAATCTATAAATGTAACAATCAAGGGAATTATCAGAAATGGAATGAAGATTTTGACAACAAAAACAACAGCAAAGTTGAAACTAAATGATTAAGAACAGCCGAGAAAAACCCCTCACCAATTACAAATAGGTTATCAAACTTCATTATGATCTTAACAAAAGTGAGGATCTTTCTTCAAACTGTATTTTTTCATAAAACTACAAAAGAATTTAGATTATGTGTATAATGATAAGGACATGACTCCATGGAATCAATAAAGAATGTAAATACAAGCCACGGAGAGTCACCAGATGTGTGACAATAACAGCAGACAACGCAGTACAGAAAGTTGTTCTTGACGGGAAACTTCAGGACAAACCTTATGTCCAGGGTTTGCTAGAGCTCATGAAACTCAGGAAGACCACCCTTGTAAACTGTTGAGGTAGCCACATCGCACAGTAAATGTACAGGCACGGTATGATGGCGAAGCGTGACTGTGAACTTGATCCGTTCCAGGATGCGGAGATTACTAAACCAGGGTCTCAGTGGGTGTGGCCGCGTGGCCTGGCTCCCTGCCTCCAGCTCAGTGCCTTTGTTCCCTTCTGCTCTGCTTCTAGCAGCCATGAGGTCAGTAGCATTGCCCTAATGATCCTTTCCATCATGATATTTCTGTTTTGGAGACAGCCGGCCAGGGACAAACAACTTTTGTCAGTGAACCTTTGACAAGTAACATGCTGAGAAGCAAGCTTCCAGATGTGAACTCAGAGCCAACCACGGCCCGCATTCCGCAGATGGCACTTCAGGTCTCGCGCTAACACTTCCCTGCACAGTGTTCCACAGAGTGGAATTTGCAAACTATAATCTTAGACAATTATAAATGCGTGAATGCACGCATCCACCAGGGCTGAGCGTAGCCCCCGTGCCCCTTGAGGCGTGGCTCACCACAGCCCTTCTGGAGTCCAACAAAGAGTTAAGGAAGCTGTCTGTAAACAACATGAAGCTCTGTTCAACTTTAAAATGTGGGGACTTTTGACAATATATTTGGACATAAGGAATGTTTGCAAAGGGAAATAAACTAGATACATTAAGAAAGATACTTCATGATGACATTTAAGGGAGGAAGCTAAAACAGACAAACATAAACTTAAGAATTACACTTAATAAGAGACTATAGTTAAAAATATTTCATTATATATATTTCAAAGTTGTTAAAAACTGGCGTATATTTTATAATGAGAAAAGATGGGTAAATCAGTTGATGAATAAGTTAATAGCTTATTATAATTATAATGATTATTTTAATCGTTCTACAATGTGTATGCATTTAAAAATCATTATACTTTATAATTGTCTAGGATTATAGTTTGCAAATTAAAATAACATTGACTGCCTGGGATACAGCTCAGAGGCACAGCATAATGAAGATTGCCATACACCAAAAGGTGCAGCTCAGGGGAGCAGTTCTGTTTTCTGCAGATGTAGCAGCTAGGTTCTGATTTGGTCCTTGGATTTGGCTTGTATCCTGATTTCACCATTTTCTGTGTGAATATGTGCAACTTTTTTTTTTTTTTTTTTTTTTTTTTTGGCAGAGCCAGGAGGGGTTGAACTCAGGCCCTTGCGCTTGCCAGGGAAGCGCAATAACACTGAGCTATCTCCCCAGCCCCTGTTTAATTCTTTGGCCTCATATTGCTCTCAAATAAAATAAAAACTACTATAGTCCTACAGTTTCACAGGAAATTAGAGTGCAATTATCAGAAGCTCATGGAACACTGAATTCTTCTCTTCATTTTCTCTGCTATTTTTCTTCATTAAAAATCACAAGCCATGGATTCACTTGTAGATGTTTACGCCACTCCCTTTCCTTGCTCGTTCCGGGAGGGCATGCGTTTGCTCATTACTATGGCCTACTTAGTGTGGGGCTGTTGTGAGGCAATCAATATTATGGCTCTGTTAATAAACTGGTGGATCATCTTAACCTACACATACTCAGACTTCTAGTCAAAAGAGTGCATTTATTCAATTTTAACCATATGTGAATTTATTTTCCTATGTTTCTAATATTGATTTTTTTTCTTCAGTACTGGGGATCTGGGAATTGACAAGCACTGGTTCTCCCCAGCCCCTAATATTGATTTTTTTAAAGAAAGTTTTATTGGTACAAGTTTGCAGTACCTAATGATAAATTCATCATGCAGAGTTGACCTATGTGCATGACACATTTTTAAACTTGTTTTCATTTCTTATCTCTCCTTGTCACCCTTCCCTCTATTGGTCTCTTTCCCTTTCATAAAAGATTGATCCATCTATATTCTATTACATAATTTTTATTTTGCTATTTATTTAAAATTTGTTTTGCCCTCTAAATAAAAGCAT